>JAMKCH010008203.1:0-32867 GCA_023653785.1 Ophioderma brevispina
TTGAAACCAAACTTGTGTATTAGTTCCAAGGTCACATATCAAGGTCAAAGGTGATGTTAGGCCTAACATTCACTAACTGCGTCGGCAGGCGACACAAGCGGTTTGAGGACCTATTTATTTTTTATGATTTAATGGAGATTGAGACATTTTCCAGATACCTTTTAAGGATTTGTTTTTCTTGATTTTTTAATGAATTTCCAATGCCTCCAATTTGAAATAATATCAAAATTAGCTAGCTGATTTGGCTCCTCTGTTGTAATTTAACACTTACTGTGCTCAAGTGATCGAGATCTCGATCAAAACATGTGGCAGGTATTATAAAATGCTGCCTTTGTGTACATAAGAGGTGTTAAAGTTAATTTAAGTGAAAGTATTAATCTTGCACCCATGACTTTCTTCAGTGGATTTTCATAGCCATTTTGTAAACATTGGTAAAGTAGTAGTAAATCTAAAGTTTTAAATTTGTAAAGTATTGGGAATTTCCCATTATACATAATTAAAACATCTGTATTGTATTGTTTTCATATTAGTCACATGGGACTTTCCTGCAATAATTTGCAATACAAGAGTGCACAAATTGAACTTTTTAAGCAAAAGCTCTTATCTTTTAACACTTACTGTGCTCAAGTGATCGAGATCTCGATCAAAACATGTGGCAGGTATTATAAAATGCTGCCTTTGTGTACATAAGAGGTGTTAAATGCAATTGATGTACAACAGATAAGCATTGATGTCATTTTCAGCTTCACACCATTTAGAGTATTGAGCTATTTCAATATTGATTCTTGGTATGCTAGTCGTGTCGTATTAGTGTTGGGTATGGATTTATACTGTGAGGCTTATGAATATTGCATATCAAATTATATCATTAAAGAGACATGAGGAGATTTCCAGAAAGAAGCGCCCCCAATTTTTTTCGAACCCGGGTTTTTTGCATATTTGGAATGCTTTCCAATGTATTAGATCACACCTGAAGTGAATAAGTCGAATACGCCGTCTTTATGTAATAATATGATGATTTAGTACTTTCTGTCGTGCACGACAGAAAGTCAAAGCACAGTGTTCTATGGAGACAATTACGATAGTCGGGCAAGTTCAAAACAAGGTTTGCTGTTTTCTTTTGTACTTGTTTGTCCAATAAACCTTCAGAACGTTCTTGGTAGGTGGTCTACAATCGATCCTGTGCAATTTGAGAGAAATTCGTATCCTAAAAAAATCTCCTCATGTCACTTTAATATGAACATGCTTCAATTAAGTTTCTATCAGGGGTTTCAATGTATCATTTTCATAATTTGCCTTCCCTGAAGCCAAAAAAAAGTTTGTTCCCAAGAGGCCATGGGCATTTTGTTTTTTGGAGCCATTTTAGCAGTGTTTTTGATGAACTGAGAATATTTCTGACAAATATGCATCACAGATAGAATTTAAAACTATTTTTTGATTCCAAACCAATATTTTTGTTTATAAACTAAATTTAAAATATGGTTTGGCAACTCATACGACAAACAATTTTGTGTGATTTGAGGCATTGTTGGGGAAAATCCTTTGAAAAAAATGCATTTTGCATTCTGGCTTGGATCAACCTACTGGAAACTAAACTTTTTGCTTAATCACATCTTGTCATGTGAGTGAAAGGTCGTAAGTGCAATAGCTGCCATTTGTCAGAAATTCCCATCAAGCATACTCTTATGCCAAGTCTATGGTCAGTGGCTCTTAAAATGATTCTTCAGGCAACAAGTCACCTGTAGAACCATTTCAAGAGCCACTGACCCCAGGAAAGATAAATTGAGTTATCCTAATACGTGGCAGCACACAGATGTATCACATGGCAGCTATTGCACACCTTTTACCTTTTTTCCCCCCCCACGACGATCTGTAAGCGACCCCATAGTTGGATTTTCAGTTTCGCAACATTTGTAGAATTCCACCATTTCACTTTTGTCCACTACACAAAAATTTTTGTCATAATTATATTTTGAACAGAATTTTGTAACTTCTTTGTGCTTGTGCGCTTAAATTCTCAATAGTGGTAGACTGTAGTGAACATAATCTTATGTGAGTGTGCAAATCCGGATAAAAATTGTACTTTGGTAGGCACAAGTACTTTATAACACTTTCATAATACCAAAAACAGGTTGGACTGAACACTTTCACCCCCCCTTTCCTTTCCCGCCATCTTTTCGTTATCCCGGTTTTCACCCGTTTTAAAATTTAAAATGGTTCCGATTGTTTGAAAAGCACACCATGATGTCTGTCTGGTTACAAGGATCCAAAAATGTATAGTTTTATACTGCATGTGACTTATAGTTTTAGGAATTCTGGGGTAAAACGTAAAAAATGGTTAAAAGTTCAATATTGGTTTGTACAAGGGGTCAAAATTAAAAGTTGCTCCAATTTTTGTAAAATGTGTTCAAATGTTGGTTTAGCTAATAGACTGAAATATAGAACAGTTTTGGACTAGTACGTGTCTGGTATATTACCAAAATGGCGAATAAAGTCACAGCTATTGGCAGCTATGGATTCTATTGACCTGTGACCTATTTTTGTGGGATAACGTGAAAACTAAGAAAATAACCAAAAGCAAACTATTCCTATTTCAATCCTTTAAGCTAGTGAAAATGTGAACCACATCCGTAACTGAATGCAAAGCACTTTTAACTTTTGACCCATGTACACACCAATATTGGACTTTCGCCATTTTTACGTTTTTAACCCCATAACGCCGGAACTAACCTAAGCCGAGATCGTGTAAACTATACCTTTTTTGGAATCCTTGTGGACCAGACAAACACTATTGTGTGCTTTTTTAACACATTCGAACATTTTAATTTTGGACCCCTGTATAACCTTGAAACCCAAGCTGGGGGCCATTAATGGGGGTTGGCAAGTGTTCCATCAATTTTTATACGGATTGGTCAATGCCTAAAGTAACTTGTGCGCAAAAATTCACAATTTATCCGGAAGCGCACCTCTTACACTACAGTCCCCCTGCTACAAGTATTTTTTGACGCTCATATTTTGTTATTGAAGTAACGACTTAATTCATTTTTTGTGTGAATTTCGAGTTGAACTTCATCCTGTTGCCAAAGGAACTCCAGGCACCACCCCTGAGCGACCATCCCTCCATCTTGTTAGGAGAGTGTGTGGCACATTCAGGATCTGTTCGTATGGTACTAGACTTCAGGGAGGAGGGTATGGTTAGTTGCGGTGTGGCCGACTGACTAGTAATTCTTTGGAAGGTAAGTTAGTTCTGTAATAACCAGGGAGAGATTCCTGGGATGACGTGGTATACCTACTTTTTTAATGAGGGATGGTCAATGTAATCATCACACCCACTTTTTCCTATCTTTGTGTAGTAAAACATGTTTTTGAATTGTAGCATGTTTGAAATTTTGAGTATAAAAGTTGAATTTTGACAGCATTTTGCCTTAAATGCTGAAGAATCGCCAGGACGTTCTGGGTGCTTTGGACTCTTACCAGGGGCTTTTAATATAAAATAATGTCGACATTTATATACACCTTTCACAAAGTTCAAGTGCTTTAAATTTATTCCACTGCCCCACTAGAATGTGTTAGCTGCCTTACAAAGGCCTTAGGCATACTCCGTACCTTTGGGGGGGCGCTCAATGGACAATCCATCGCCTATTATTAGCATCGGGTGGAGAGCGGCAAGCGAGGTAAGTGCCTTGCCCCAAGTGCACAACACATTGGTTCAGCGGACTCGAACTTAGGTCTTTGGGTCATGAAGTCTATCGTTGTATCCACTGGAACCACATGTGCCCTCAACCACTTGCCCTGGACCACAACAGGGACCTTTAAGCGATCCCCTGGCTCCCACACCGCTAAATATAAGTAGGTCTAATGTAACCGGTTAAAATCTTTAAAAAAGATACAAGAATAGTTGCTGGGCTTATTGAAGAGGTAGCCTACGGGCTACCCGCTCTATGCGCTTGGGTTTTGACCCTAATTTTCAAATAGCATTGTTGCAGCAAATATTTGTGCGGTTTAAATATCTCTAAAATCTACATGTATGATAGGTTATGAATGTTGTGGCAATTTTACGTCATATGGATTGTGCTCAATAAGATAGGCCCAGCGAAACATGAACGTACATTTACAAAAAGATATATTTTCAAAAGAGTAGAAATACCAAGCGAACACACTTCCATACATGCTTACCGTCTTGAGCGGTTTTGCATTAAAACACGAGGGGTAACACTAAAATGAAAAACCTGAATATAAAGGCGTAACAGGCAACAAGGGAGTGCGGCCAGAATCCCAAATTTAGACCTCGCCATTGGCTTTAACACGTAAAAACGAAATATTAACGAAAAATTATGAAATTAGTAGGCCTACTATGTTGTTCAAGGAATATTGTTTATTGGTAATTTTTTACAGTGATACTTGATGGTTAACAGCGTCTTTAAATCGTATGAGTGCTTGAATTAACGGATGCTTTAAAGGGGGGAGGGCCCGATATAAGGATAATGAAGTTTTCATCTTGATATATCGGCCTTCACCCCAAAACCCCATTGTAAAGTTTCGCACCAATATTTCAATCCACTTTTACATGAGAGCTAAAAACGTGAATTTTTTGTAAAAGGCCAACCATAGAAACTGTGTACAATTAATATGGTCCGACCAAAATGGGGACCTTTTCGCTCATAACTTCCATACCAAATATCCTTTGCCCTAAGATTTCACAGGGGAAATGAGATCTTGAAAAATAGTAGCTTGCCTATGATACCAAAATTGTTTTGACTCTCCGATAAATCTGGAGCTCTGGGAACGAGGCTATTAGCGATCGGGCCATGGGACCTTAGAGGCGTTGGCACCACTGCAGCAAGGCGTGGGCGATATTATATGTGGCGATATCAATAATAAATAAAAATTCCTTCAAAAAGGAAAGGACAGTCAATAGGAAATATCCATGAATTGGTATGTGAAAGTATTAGTAAGATGATTTCTTTATTTTGTAATCTTACCAAGGTTCAGATGAATAAAAAATCCTTATTTCTTTTAGGTAAATCTAGGGTACTATGCCCTGTGGAAACCGGATGGGGGGAGGAGGAAGGGGAGAGGGGAGAAAAGAGGGGAGATGGAATGGGCGGGAGGAGCGGGGATGGAGCGAAAGAAAATGAGAAGGGAGAGAGTATGGGGAGAAAAAAAGGGATGATGGGGGGGGGGGGAAGAAAAAGACGGAGAGGGGACGGGGAGATCGGGGAACGTGTAAAAGGGGGGGGAGGTGGAAGGACGGGGGACCCCCATCCCGCTGGGTGAAAAGGACGGGGGGGAAGAGGGGGGAGATCTAAGAGGGGAGCAGAGGGGGAAGTGAAAGTTTGTTGTTTGGCCCATTTAAAGTGACGGAGAGATTTTTTTAGGATATTATTTTTAAAATTTCACTGGATCAGTTGTAGACACCTATACCGAAACTTTCGAATGGTTTATTGGACAAAAAGATGAAAAGACAAACCGCCAACCTTGTTTTGAACTTGCCTCTATCGCAATTGTTCCCTATAGAAAACCATCTTTGACTTTCGGTCGTGCACGACAGAAACTACTAAATCATCATCTTATTACATAAAGACACGTCTTCGGCTTATCACTTCAGGTCGCGATCTAATAATTGGTAAGCATTCATTATGTAAAAAAACGGGTTCAAGAAAAAATTGGGGCGCTTCTTTCTGGAAATCTCCTCATGTCTCTTTAAGAATTTTCATTTTGAATGTTTGAATAAAAACGTTTCAAAATTTCACTATCAACCAGTTGTAGCTGATTTATCGCGTTTATGTAAGGGAGCCTTAGAGGAAACATGGATGTGGTGGTCGGTTTTTTGATTTGGTGTTGCCCCCTTTTAATGAAGTTCTTAAATTTTTTTGCTGCATGCGTAGTACTGTTATTGATCATGACTGAAAGTAACGAACTCATCTTCTATTATATTTAGACATGGTTGAAAGTGCATCCTTCTTACAATTATTTACAGTGAGTCAGTATTTTATGGTTGCAAAATGATCTGCAGTCAAGTATTGATGTAACTATGTGGTCCCCGCTTTCTGGTTTACTTGGGTTTCTTGCCAAGTTGAAAGCAACCTTTGTCCTGTGTGTGTGACCTTTCTACCTCAGGCTTGTTCTTTGCTCAGGTTAGCGTCGCTTTGGCATTTCCTACGGCATTTGTATGCAAATAATCTCCTGCAGATGACGTGAGTTTTTTGGGGTCACCCTGAACCCTTATAATAAACTCAGGGTGTTTGTTTCTACCTGTATGCCAAACATCAGCTCATAGGTCAAAGTGCGTCAAAACGCATAGTCGGACAGACAGATCTTTTTTTCCCAATTTTTTTAGTAGTACTAGTGCATTCCCCCCGTGTGTGACCTTTAACCTGATGCGTGTAACCTTTGATCTCATTGTTTTAGTAGTATAGACAATGTGCACTTGCAATACTTCTTATAAAGTGATATTGACGATTCATCCGGTAGAATGACAGGACGATGTCATGAAGTAACGAATGTTTTAATTTGTATATGAATTGAAATAGTGTAATGGCGTGGATACTTTCTTGAAACATTTTGAAAAATTTAAGTCCTTTGGTGACAGATGTAAAATAAGAAAATAAAATGAAGTCATTGGGTGACAATGTTGCTGAACATGGGAGCACTTTCCATTTTGGGAATGGCTTTATAATTTTAAACAAATGTTATTGATCACGTTGGTACGTGTGCCGAATTCTGTAAAATACTTTACGTCCTTCGGCATGGCAATCTCCGGAATTGCGTTCTTCCATTGCTGCTGGTGAGTCTGCAATGGTCAATCTGTGGTGGGTAAGTATAGCGTTGATTGTTTACCCGAATAACGGTATGTATGTTCTATAGGATGTCCGATTGGTCACATTTCCCTTTAAAAATCGTAAGGGATATGAAGCCCCTATTCACTGTTGTTAAATATTTACGTTTCATGTATTCCTCGGCATGTTTGTGCAAAAAGTCGATAAGTCACTTGCAAAAACCTCCCACAAAATGTCATCTTATTTACCCCTCCCATACCTTTTACATGGATATTCCCCCTTGACTCGCCCTTTCCTTCTTAAAGGAATTTTTATTAACACTCCTTGAATCATTAGCAAAGGATGGTTATAATAAAGAGAATACTGGTTTGGCCACTGCCACTGCCGTTATTGATAGCTGCCAGTTTTAGATGTTTTGAGTCATCAAAATTCTTTTTTCTTTGTTTGGGTAAAAAAAAAAAAATTTAGGGGTGCCATTTCAGAACTCCCATGGAACCGCGTATTGAGCGTTAACATATGCCATGAATTAGCTCATTATTAAAGTTCTAGATGTTATGGCACGTTGCTTGAAGCGACCTTTCATTCAAATAACTATTATTAAATATTTCTTTGTGCATCACAATATTTTAATCGTGGCCCTATGTCAAATTCCCCAACCCATGACAAAAAATTAAATTTCTGCCATTTCTGCACCTTTTGCCAAATCTCAATAAATGGGCACCCCATGTTCCAGAATGGGGATTACTTTTTCTGTAGAAAAATCAATTATGATCCTCAGTTTCACTTTGAAATCAGCCTTGAAAGTATTCTTTTTTGTTATAGAAGTAAACAATCTTATTTTTTAAACAAAATACGAAACTTATGTTACAGCCCCAAGATTAGCAATGATTTATTTCACTTTGAGTAATAAATTAGCACAGAAAATATTGCAATTAGTCTAATAATGTAATACAAATATACCTGGTTTGTGTGCATAACTGGTGTGTGTAAAGCAAATAGAAATGAAACCATAAGATCTCAGAAGAGCTCAGAAAAGCGGGGAAATTTCTGGAATGTACCTGGACCTTAGTGATTTCATAGAAGGCAAGGGAAAATTCTGGATGCCATAAGTGGCGCCCTACTGTATCTACAGGCACAGTCTGTGTTTGGGTGTTGGCTATGAACATTCTAATAATGGGAACATTGTAGCTGAATCCAGAATTATGATGTAAGGGACTATATTTAGTACATGACTCATTAGAGAGGACCAGACCTCTCTAGTATTGTGTGAGAGGATATAAACGCCCTGGTGAGAGAGATGAGGAGAGTAATCACAACTCTTACTCCAAGTTATTGAGAGAGTTTCTTAACATCGTGCTCCAGGTTATTAGGAGAGTTTCCAAGTTGACAGTGGCAGTAATCAACAGTCTAGTACTAATCTCCCATATAGTGGACATTGTAATAGTTGTCTCAGCTCCATCCGTTTCGTCCCGATTGGGGTGTAGGCCGGGTTCGGGTTTTGTCTTCCGTGGCCGCTGAGTTTCCAAGGATAAACAAGCTAACGCACTTTTGGACTTTATGTTTAGTCGACCTCCGAGCTTCGGAGTCATTAGGAGCTTGTTTCTTCAGTAAGGACAAGTCGTCCGTGGACACATCCCACTATTGGAAATGTGAGTTTTTGCGGCTGGAATATTCGCCAGACTTTTTGCAAGTTCCGGCTCTTAATTGTAATCTCGCTGCAGCCCGCGTCGCGGCACACACCAGGTGTAAGTTTAGTAGTTCATAATTAACAACTTCATTATAGATAATCTTTGATTATTGATACCTAATCGATGTTTGCATGAGTGGGATTTAACCACACCATTAAAATAAATACTTGTTTTAAAATTTGTAATCAAGTTCACAAGTTGTCTTTGTCTAGTTATTCAGGATTTGAATCCGAGTTTTGAGGTGGTTTTGGCCTTGGTCAGGTGACCGTACACTTAAAAACATTCAAAAGTTTGGAGCTTGCATACTGTTCATGTCATGTCATGCGCTAAATGGCCTTCCCCTTGTTAAATCATAAACAAAACACAAACAGCCAAAAAACAAACACTCCTGCAAGAAAACAAATCTAAATAACCATCTTATGATTTGCAAACGGATAATACTTTCTATGGAAAAAATTGCCAATTCGTTTTCTCCTCATGTCTGGGGGAGATAGGTGGAGAGTTTGCGTGTTTTTGCACCTTGATTTTCCACTTCACTTGGATATCGGGAAGCTCGGGAAGAATTTGAGGCTCATGTCTGTATTGGAGTGATTGTTTACACAAACAACAATTTAATATTTGCAGCTAAGACGTTCTTATTGCTACCAAAATATGATGTCGTTCCGATTGATGTTTATTAGAGGTTGAAGTGCTCACGTCATACCATGTTTAACTAATTCGCGGCGTGCCTGCTAACATCGCATCTCGTTGCGTTTGTTTGTTGCGTTCAGTGGGTATAGATTTTCCGTTCACTGAGTGGTGGCAGTCCTTTTTTGTTGTATTTAGCCTAAAAAGGATCACGAAATTGGATTCAAGATGAACCTAAAATCAAAGCTGTTTTAAGAATTAGAATAAAGGTATGAATTTTTGGGAACCGGTACTCTTTACGACCAATTGAAACCGGTGACACTATTATTTTTGCGTGGAAGAACTTGGCCTCTGGCCTCGTTCTTCCCCTTAAAATAATTGGTATTGCCTTGGTTTTCATTCCTCGTAAAGAGAGTAACTTGTTCCCCAAATCAGGTTCATTATTTTTTCAATTTAATATAAATATAAAGAAAAATGCTTGGATAGCTTTTAAAAGTAACCACAAGTGTTTGTCTTGTTACAAGGATAAAAAACGGTCTAGTTTGTACTACCTACAAGGTATGGGTACCGAGTTATAAGACAACATTCGTCAAATGTCAAAGGTCATCACCAAGGGTTAAATCTTTAATATTACACCAAATTCTTTAAACTGGTCTCAAATTGTTAACCTTTCCACAGGGATTGCAACAAAATTAGTTGACACTCTCATTTGTATCTGTTTATCAAGATAAATGACAAACGAGGTCAACCCCATTGACCTCTATTGATCTCCGAATTTCAAATATGTTAGATGGTGCAAAATGTTTTTTTGCAGTCTCTGAGGAAAAATGAACAATTTGAGCCCATTTTTGAAGAAATTGGAGCAATATTTGATTTGACCTTTCGTGATGACCTTTGACATTTGACGATTTTTGTGTTATATCTCCATAACCATAAGTTGTAAGTAGTACAAACGATACCTTTTTTTAATCCTTGTAACAAGACGAACACTTTGGTTACTTTTTACAGCAGTCCAAGCATTTTTCATTTTTGACCCCTGTATTATGAATTGTTACCCTTCCTGGATTTCGCCGACACTTTCACGAGGGGCACCCCCGCTAAATTTGTTCATTTTCCTTCATAGAAGACATATCCACTGAGAAATGATGCTCTGCTCTCCACGGTCACGGAATTGCTCCAAATGACTCAACTATAGATAAGTGGGTCTTACACAAGAGGTTTTAATGGCTCATGATGTAGTATTGCATACCCTCTATAATACTTTTTCATTGAGTCTATGGTTGACAGGTAGAAAAGTAGAGGGTTGATGGGATTTTAAAAAGTACCCTAAACAAGTAATTTGATAGGTCTAAAAGAGAACCCTAAACAAGCATGGCAAGTGTAAAATCCTACCCTTAACAAGTATCAGATATATTTGACCCACTAAGGAAGTAGAAAGTTTATTTCATGATCCTTAACAATTTTTAAGCCTTGCTGGCACCACATTTATCCCTTTCCTTTATATTTACACACACCAGTATTTGAGTATCAAGTACAACATACAAATAAAAACCTCAGTAACATTGTATGTTATATCTTGGTTATTCATTTTGATTGTGTATAAGTTATATTGAAGTTATACACTGCATGATTTTATGTATACAATCATGAAATTTGTTTCTGTTTGCTGCTAGGCTGTACTGAATAGGCTTATTAACATACAATAGCCGAATATGTTTACAAACACTCGGGGTTCCAAATCAAGACCCAACTGTCCAATGACCTGGGCCCCTGGGGGAGCGATGGAATTGTCGTGACAGGACAGACTCAGTATTAGATTAGACTCAGTTCCAGTCCTTATATTTTCATAATCGTAGGGAACTTGGAAAAGGCCCATAGACATCCGTGGCGAAATTGGCTTTGGAAGAAAAAATTATCAGTTGAGATCCTGATTTCACCATCCTTAATGTATTTGTACTTATTAGAAACATCCAGATTGAAACAAAACAAGAATCAATGCATTAAAAGCCTCAAAAATGGCCAGCGAAACATCAAAATGTTGGCAGAATTCTGCACCTTTTGGAAGTGGGGTGACAAAATCGCACCGGGAGAGAAATCACTCACTTTCCAATCAAAACACACAAATTACAGTTTTAGAGGCATCATTAGCAAGAAAACAACTCGCCATCACTGGTGAGATAGTTCTGTTTTAATTTAATTTTAATGACAACTGTACTGATGTTAAAACTTCCGTAAAATGTTAGGAAAGTTACATCGGGACACAACTTCCCTAAAGGCGGTTTATGGAACCGTGATACATGGGACTACATCATTACGGATGGGGGTGGTGGTGTTACAGAGGTGATGTGAAGAAGGAAAGGTGGGAAGTGGGTGTGGGGGTGCAGTTGGTTAATGAGGATGTAATGTCAGTGGGTACGTGAGTCTACGGGCAACTCAACCAGTGACTACACTGATGGCACATGATCCTAAGAAGCTTGAAGCCGTGAGACATCACCAAGTTGGTGGAGCAGTGTGGTATGAATGTTGTGTTGGGGTGTTTTGTGTCGGTCACCGCATACTTCTTGGATTCATGTGCAGGGATAGGTTACAAATGACAAAATTTCCTGGCTATAGGCCTAAATGGAATGAACTCTTTGCTGCCATAAGTTGCTTGTACCTATAAGTGTTTTCACTTCCAATCATCATTGCCCAACTCAACACCACACCTCAGGAGTAAGCCACAGCATCCTTAATGCTCTCATTTAGAAGAGTAACTGGCATCTCTGTGTACTGGTACACACTGTACACCAATGGGTACACTGACAATAAGCAGATTTTTGGGTCCTCTGGAAGTAATTTTGTATGAAAAATTATTTACACCAATGCATCGTCTTAAAGATGCACTGTCCACTGAGCTAGCTACGTGAATGAATCGTTTGATAGAATTTTTTTTACCATTTAATGTTATATCATGTTGTTTGATGGCATTTAAAAAAAAAAAAAAAAAAAAAGGTTATACTAAGGTTTGTCGGCAATGGATGTGAACTGGAAAAGTGTCACAAGAATTGCAGAAGGCCCATAAGAGATTACTCTGGTCGTTGTCTGTGTGTGTGTGGTCTGTGGTCAAAAATGTTCCCCTTAATATATGCTGCCGTCTGAGTTCGCGTAAGGGGTTATGGTTATGTAACTTGTGGAAGGAGGGGGTGGGGGTAAGGGTGACATGTTGGTGACCTCATGTTTACCTTGTGACCTATTGACCTTTGGCCCCATTCACAACCGCGACGTCAGACGACACTCGCGGTCCTGGGACAGCGATGTTATTTTGTATTAATAGATGTTTTTGTAATTGGCTTCAAATCGCTTGTTATTTTGTTTCAATTGTGGAAATCACTGTTTTTCACCAATGTCTTATCCATTTTACAGGGCCCCAATCATTTCGTTGTTACTAGCTACGTCACACGCAGGATTCATTGTGAGAAGTCATGTGCCTCACATGACCCCGATGTTTGAGCGCAATTTTAGAATAATCCCACATTGGCTTGGATTGGATTGGATCGCGCTATTACACAGGTTATTATTACGGGATTAAGGTCGAGTTAAAGTCTCAGTGTACATCGTCGTCGTCCCCCCCATGGCATTTAGTATGTAGGCAGTAATTGTTAGGTTCAAATAATTTCCTCCACAATCATTGCCGTCTTTTGAAAACCTCAGCACATTTGCTAAGGAAATTTCTGTTCATCAGTGCATAGATAACAGGATTTGAACAGAATCACCACCATATATTTCGTACTTTCCTTTGTAAGCGTCCTCCATTCTTCCTCATCCCGCTCGAATAAAAGCTCCAATTACAATTGCTGGTCCACGATGCAACAACATAGAGTAGACCAAACCACATCTAGTGCAGCACTGATGTGGTTCGACCACCGTGCTTAACAGCCTGTGGCAATGCAACATCTCCAACTCTGTTATTGAATGGAACAGCCCATTCCTCTGTCTAAGGCGTGATTTTTCTGCGCATGACAAGGACTCATTGACCATCAAGTACAGTGATAAAGGCTAGTGCTCCGAAGAAGAATATGGATCTGCAAGTTGAAAACTTGAAATCTACAATACTACACACTCTCCAACAGTATTTCTGAAGAGATCAAAATTGAGAAGATATAACACTGATGCAGTAAAGAGAGATGCAAAGAAACCCATCGCTGCTGAGTATCATTTCCGTGAGAGCTGTCGGTTGACCACTTGACGGTAACAAATTGTGTAATCTCCGTTGAACTTGATGAGCCCATTGGGGCGGAGACCAGGGGGGGGGGGCGGGGGGGGTTGAAGCAGAATGGTTGGATGTCTCATATCCTCCACAAATTCACATCATAGTGACTTTAGTAGTATAGTTTTCATTTGTAAAAATGAGGATCCGGTTTGCTATTGAGGGCAAATAAGACAAATCCAAGATTCCCAAACTTCCCGCACATGAAATATCTTCCACAGCAATACAAAATGCAGGTAACAGCACCATCTTAATGACGATCTTCTTCCTATACATACAAAATGAGAGGCTTCAGGGGTACACCCAAAACTGTTACGCATACGCATAGCTTATAACACTCGGCTCAGAGTAAGAGCCTTGCAGAACATTGCTTTTTTTATATTTAATTCTGATTCAGGTATAATTCAATAAAGAGTGGTAGTCTGTAGTTGATGTGTTGGCTGAAGAAATTTATGATCACAGGTTTTAAAATGTTTTTACTCTGCAGTGTACCACTTTTGGTAGCTGTTTAGCCCCAACGTTTTAGTTAACTCTACTGCAGGGGAAAGTAAAATCGATGGCAATCGTACAACAGAAATTTTCCAAGGGCAAAAATTCATCATCAGGTTTATGTTTCACTTAAAAAGTCCAATGTGAAATCAGTCTTTGGAATGAAATTCAAATTTCAACTGTTGCCCAGGAAAAAGAAAGCTCAGAGTGACTGATGTTGCAGGAACAGAATAAAAAAGTTGCTGAAATTTGTGATCCCAATCCAAATACTCCTTCAGGTTTTGTCCATGTACTTGAAAATCTTTACATTGAACTGTACTCATCGAAGTCTCTGTGGTTGTGTTGTTGTTGCATGCATGCTGATGTACTTTATACCTCACGGGCAGAGTGCCACAGTGTCTTGATCTTGTAAGTGAATTTATTCAAGGTTAAAAAAGAAACCCTTTCTTATTTTTAATTAGAAATAGACAAAAAATGGTAAATTGACAAACCCCTGAGTTTATCACTTGAAAATCACATTATGTATAGAGATTGGTGGAAGAGTACTTAACTAATGCATTTCCTCTCCATTGCCCTCATCAATTATATCAAATGTACAAGTATAATCCCCTCTATCTTTTGTCAGGTATATATTTCTTGATCTTGTTTTATAACGATTAAAGAGACATGAGATTTCCAGAAAGGAGCGCCCCCAATTTTTCTCAAACCCCAGTTTTTACATATTTGGAATGCTTACCAATGTATTAGATCACACCTGAAGTGAATAAGCCAATACGCCGTCTTTATGTAATAAGATGATGATTTAGTAGTTTCTGTCATGCACGACTGAAAGTCAAAGCATGGTTTTCTATGGGGGGACGGTTACGATAGCAGGCAAGTTAAAAAAAAAGATTTTCGGTTTTCTTTTGAAGTAGTTTTTTTACCCTTATGGAAAGAATAAATAAATGTCAGGCTTGAAAATGCTAAGAATCATGAAAGGAAGAAAGAGCAAGTTTTCTAAAATAAACCAAGATTAATCTTAACTCAGTAAACAGAAGATATATATGTTAGGATGAATGAAAAAAAGACAAAAAACGATTTGCACTGACATAGCTAATATTCCAGAAAAATTTAGTATGAAATATTTGGAATTAAATATTTGGAATTAAATATAAAATACAAGGATATAGTACTGTACAGAAGATCAGAAGATAAATATATGATGAATGAAAAAAAAAAGACAAAACAATTTGCTCTATCTGGCCTCAGTTTCAAAATTGGTGGATCTGTGATAATCAACCTGTCTAGATATGAAAGATTTGGATATTACGCTTGATAGTCAAATTAACTATGAGAGACCATGTTAGCTCATTATGTAAAAGTGTAAATTTCCTTCTGCGTAATCTTAATAGAGTCCGTAGTTAGATCGACTGTTCCACTTTCTCGGCTGGACTATGGTAATTCTTTGCTGGGGCGTGTGTCTCTCCATGATGTGAAACGCCATCAGAAACTACAAAATTGTGTGGCTTGCTTAATATACCAGGTCGGCAGACACAAAATAGTGCATCCCCGGCACAGAGATAGAATATAAACCAAGAGGGCAAACGCTTGTGTTATTGAATAGGCCAGCAACGTAACCAAATTCTCTCACACCTTGTGTGCCATCCTTGCTGTTGCGCAACCAGCCGTGCATCGTCGCTTTTGCTGCACAAGCACACGCACCTACAAATCTGTGCGCCACGCGTTATGTTATCAGTGTTGCA
This sequence comes from Ophioderma brevispina, assembly GCA_023653785.1. Classification (NCBI taxonomy): domain Eukaryota; kingdom Metazoa; phylum Echinodermata; class Ophiuroidea; order Amphilepidida; family Ophiodermatidae; genus Ophioderma; species Ophioderma brevispina. Next base: position 15,572 of record JAMKCH010008203.1, read on the forward strand.
TTTTTCACAGTGTTCTATTGTCTGTTCAGCCGATTTTTCTGCAATAATTATGCAAAAACCAATCGATGGAAGAAACCATGCCTTTAAAAAGATTCCTGCATTCCTACTGCACAAAAAGTCTCCGCATGACCCCTGTTAATTTTTGCTTAGGAAAAGAGATATTTGAGTCTGAGAGATAGCATGCAGCATCATGCATAAACATAATCTTGCCCTGACCAATAAATTACATAATCTGCATTTCATCACCTCACATTTATAGCATTATGGGGAACCCCCAAATCTTGCAATCTGTTTTGCTCTCAAAGCATAAATCAGTTTCTAAATTTACATCCTGGGGAATCCCGCTCATCTCTTGCACATGTATGTAAATAACAGGTGTGATCTCAATATAGCACCAGGGGAATTCCCTATTCTCTTTTCAACATAAACAAAGTACTTTTCCCATGAGAAACCTTTTCTCAAATAAAAATGAGAAATAAAATCTTTTTAATGATTTTTAATGGAGGCTAATATAACAAAAGCAAGTTTGTCAGTTCGTAGTAGACAGCCTTGATCAAGGCTACTTTTTAGAGTATTTTGATTCAAGTATAATTCAGTAAAGCTGCGCTAGTCTGCAGTAGAAGCGTTGGCTGTTATGCATACTGCATAGCTGATAACCAGCTCTGCTAAGTGTGAGAGAGCCATTGCAGCATTTCCTACATTATCACAGCTGTCTTTTGAAAACCTCATCACATTTGCTTCGGAAATTTCTGTTCATCAGTGCGTAGATAACAGGATTCTGGATGGAACTCAAGAGATGGAGATTTAACAGAATTGCCAGCATAGATTTGGTACTTTCTTTGGAGAGCGTCCTCAATTCTTCCTCATCCAGCCCTGAAAAAATGCCTTGTATTACAATTGCTGGGATCCAAGATGCAACAAACATGGCAGTAGACCAAACCAACATCTTAGTGGCAGCACTGATGTGGTTTCGACCACCGTGCTGAACAGCCTGTGGCAATGCAACATCTCCAACTCTGTTATTGAAGTGAACAGCCATTCTCTGTCTAAGGGCTTGATTTTGTCTGTGCATGAAAAGGATCATTTTGACATCAAGTACAGTGATCAAGGCTAGTGCTCCAAAAAAGAATATGGATCTGAATATGGGAAAATGTGAAAATCTGCATGCTACATCCTCTCCATCAATACTAGGGTAGAGATCAAAATATAGAAATGATAACACTGATGCCATTAAAAGAGAGATGCAAAGACATCCAGTGGCTGCAAGTATTATGGGCTGTGAGAGCTGACGGTTGACCACTTGACGGCGATGAATTGTGTAATATCGGTTAAAAGTGATGAGCCCGTTCAGACACACATTGAAGTAAAGAATGGTGTGATGTATAGTGGCATGTACCTTACATAGTATGACTTGAGTAGTAGAGTTTGCATTTGTAAATAATGAGGTATCTGGGTCACTGTTGAGGGCAAATGAGACAAATCCAATATTCCCAAACAGGCACGTGAAAAGATCTGACACAGCGAAGAGCAAAATGCAGGTGAATAGCACCGGTCTTAATGACAGATCTTCTTCCGTATACATACAAAATGAGGAGGCTCAGGGGTACACCAAAAACTGTTATGCATACCGCATAGCTGATAACAGCTCTGCTTAGAGTGAGAGCCATTGCAGAACATTGGTTTGTTTTAAAAGTCAAACCTGAAATCAGTCTCTGGAATAAAATACAACTTTCCAACTGTGGCCAAATAAAACAAAAGTTTAGATTGACTGAGGTTGCAGGAATGGAATAAAAAAGTTGCTGAGATTTGTGGTCCCAAACCAAATACACTCCTTCAGGTTCCAAATACACTCCTTCAGGTTTTGTCTATGTACTTCTAAATCTTTAAGTTGAACTGTACCCATTGAAGTCTCCTTGGTTGTATTGTTGTTACATGTACACATGTCTCTTATAATGAGTGAATTTATTCAGAGTTGAAAAAAGACGCACTTCATTGTTTTTTTCCCATTTGTGATAAGAAATTGAAAAAAAAATGTGACTGACAAAAATTATATAATGGATGGGTTTATCACTTGAAAATCACATTTATGTAAATGTAGAGATAAGTGAGAGAGTGGCCTCACAACATTTGCTTAAGTGTTGTAAAAATCAAATTAGATGAGTGTGATTAGAGTACTTTTAAGTTCAAACTAATGCATTAAGTTCCCTGTTTTTCTCTTATCTTCTGTCAATTACCGGTATGTATTTCTTGTCTTGTACTAGCTTTTGCGCTTTATTTTTATTTCCTACAGTCCCTGTACATGATGTGGTATAGCGCCCTCTGTTTTCAGCTTTACAGCTGACACCATCTTGGATTTGCCCATAATCATTGTGCATATATTTCTGACCACCTGAGGTCTGAAAAGTCTCTTGAACGTCATGAACACATTGCCTAATTTCCGAAATCTTCCCAAGCTGTATCACAAAAATATGATGTCACCATGCTGTTAATGAGCGGCGCTCTTCGTCCATCATCGGAACCAGTTGCGATGAAGTTTGATCGTGGGGAGTGTACCATTTTTTTTAAAATCTTTCTCTAGACCGGGTCGGGTAGCCCCTTCAATGTTCAAAATAATTGAGAATAAATGTCAATAACACATACAGTGTGAAAAAGTGTCATGACGTCATACCTTTTAAAACACAAACAAATGAGCCTTGTACACAAGTGATCTGAATTTTATAATATAACACAGATTTAATTATTTTAATCAGATTGGTTTAAGAATTTGGTATGTCCAAAACATGATTTACACACAATGCTTTAACATAAGATGTATACTTAAGGTTTTAATTCTCTAATGTCCAGAGTTAAAAGAAGGGTTGAAGTTCAATGATATGTCCTCACAGCGAGGACTCCAAAAAGGACAGCGTACAAGTTCACTTAAAAATCCATGGTATATTCCATGTGAATCTTCTCAGTCCTTAAAGTCCACACACCATGAAATTATGATTACATCTCAAAAGAAAGCTGGTGACCTTAGGAAATGAACAGAATACAGTTTCAATTTTTATCTGTCTTTATCAAGCAGTGAGGGATTAAAAACTGCCAAAAAGTGCCCAAATACCTTATTATAAATGCATGACGATGATGACGTCATTTCGGGGACACGGATTATTTTTCCTTTAAGTTCCTCAGCGAATGCCCCCTACTTTGAAAGTCCAATCGACACATCCCCGTCACTTTCATATATGAGTGCCCCCCGGGGATTGTACACATTTTAGACCTAGCAAATTCATATATAAATCATCAAAATGGGGGAAAGGAAGAAACAAGGTTCCGCAGAAAACTGCTACATGTTATGTTGGAGGCTGTATCATAGATTGAACAGCAAATTGTATGTATAATTTGGTAAAATGGGCTGTAGAAGCGCTGACATGAGCTGATAACATGAACCACCCAGTGTGGGGATTTACCTGATTAAATGGTCAGTGTTTGTGCTAATACTTTCATTTCAAGAATATTTCTGCACATCATTTCATGGCCAAGATTCTTGTTAATAAATGATTTGGTCTGAAAAGCTTGGAATTGTAATTTAACAACCCTTAAAGGAGAACTCGTACAACGAAAAATATTATACAATATATTCCATAAAATAATTATTAACCATATATAGAGTGGTTTCATCGAAAAACTAAAATTATTTTAACCATAAAAATGACTTCAAACCATCTAGTCTGACCATGCGCTATTTAAAAACCGCGCTAGTGTATAACGTGTTATGCGATACGGCCGGCACGTTTACGTCATACATGCCATAGGAAATACACATCATGAAAGCGTCACTGGTGAAGGTGTATGAAGCTACTGTGCCGTCCGTATCGCATAACACGTATACATATCCCATATGCACTAGCGCGAATTTCAAATAGCGCATGGTCGGAAAAAAACTTTTTAATTCATTTTTATAGTTAGTATAATTCCGTTTTTCATGAAACCACTCGATATGTGTTCAATAATTATTTTATAACGTATATTATATGAATTATTCTTAGTACAGGTTCTCCTTTAAGGACTGAGAAAAAACACGAGTTATGCACGGTAAGACCGGGGTAAGACCACGCCACAAGATACGTGAGCTATGCACGGTGTATTATCTGTTGTGCACAGTAAACGGCCGTGAATTATGACAGGCAGAGGGTACACGCGGAAGCTGCCGTGGGGAGCACATTGCGTCGCATTTTTGAGGGGACAAGGTTAGAAAAATCCATTCACTTTGTTAATAAAGCGCTAAATGTAAAAAAATACCTTGCGTATGTATGTACAACAATATCCTCTGAGTGCAAGAGAAAATGAAGCATATTTAAATGTTCAAAATGAGACATAACGGTTTAAACTTACGTAAATCTGCTTATATTTGGTCAAATTGATCCCGGAAAAATTTACAGGATGCCGTCATGCCGTGACATGTCAGGTTTTTGACATGTAAGCTCATTCCCCCTACATCAATCAGCGAGAAGCGATTCAGCCCCAAACATGACATCAAAAACAAAGCAATGCATCGGCGTCATCAACGAAATATGGTTCCATGCCTGAGAATTACGTGTAGCGGCACATTTTTGATTCGCACATGCTGTGATTAATTCACGATTGCTCGCTTAAAACAAGTCATATAAAGTTCTAATCTCGCACAATTAACAATGAATATGTACTTATTAAGATTGAATACCGATCAAATTAATTTACCTTTCAATAAAAATTATGTTGGGATTTTTTTTTCAACAACTGTTCAAAATGCTTGGCACTTACGCTGTGTATGCATCACCCCACGGTATCCCCGGTACGTATCACCTTCGTCGTTGTCCTCGCCAGGGTATTTCCTCACCGGGAAATAACCCTGGCTAGCTCTTCTGGGTACTTCCTGACGATGAATATCCCAATTCTGATTCTCATCTGCATATTTTGGACTCGGGCAACGGCTTGTACTTTCACTTATTTTGGTTGAAGATGACAGATCTACGAAACTGATTTCCGAACCAGTTGTGCGTGCGCTTAGTACATTTTTTTTTTTTTTTTTTTTTAATACACATCATGAAAGCGTCACTGGTGAAGGTGTATGAAGCTACTGTGCCGTCCGTATCGCATAACACGTATACATATCCCATATGCACTAGCGCGAATTTCAAATAGCGCATGGTCGGAAAAAACCTTTTTAATTCATTTTTATAGTTAGTATAATTCCGTTTTTCATGAAACCACTCGATATGTGTTCAATAATTATTTTATAACGTATATTATATGAATTATTCTTAGTACAGGTTCTCCTTTAAGGACTGAGAAAAAACACAAGTTATGCACGGTAAGACCACGCCACAAGATACGTGAGCTATGCACGGTGTATTATCTGTTGTGCACAGCAAATGGCCGTGAATTATGACAGGCAGAGGGTACACGCGGAAGCTGCCGTGGGGAGCACATTGCGTCGCATTTTTGAGGGGACGAGGTTAGAAAAATCCATTCACTTTGTTAATAAAGCGCTAAATGTAAAAAAATACCTTGCGTATGTATGTACAACAATATCCTCTGAGTGCAAAAAAAGTCCGAGAGAAAATGAAGCATATTTAAATGTTCAAAATGAGACATAACGGTGAATATGTACTTATTAAGATTGAATACCGATCAAATTAATTTACCTCTCAATAAAAATTATGTTGGGATTTTTTTTTCAACAACTGTTCAAAATGCTTGGCACTTACGCTGTGTATGCATCACCCCACGGTATCCCAGGTACGTATCACCTTCGTCGTTGTCCTCGCCGGGGTATTTCCTCACCAGGAAATAACCCTGGCTAGCTCTTCTGGGTACTTCCTGACGATGAATATCCCAATTCTGATTCTCATCTGCATATTTTGGACTCGGGCAACGGCTTGTACTTTCACTTATTTTGGTTGAAGATGACAGATCTACGAAACTGATTTCCGAACCAGTTGTGCGTGCGCTTAGTACATTTTTTTTTTTTTTTTTTTTTAATACACATCATGAAAGCGTCACTGGTGAAGGTGTATGAAGCTACTGTGCCGTCCGTATCGCATAACACGTATACATATCCCATATGCACTAGCGCGAATTTCAAATAGCGCATGGTCGGAAAAAACCTTTTTAATTCATTTTTATAGTTAGTATAATTCCGTTTTTCATGAAACCACTCGATATGTGTTCAATAATTATTTTATAACGTATATTATATGAATTATTCTTAGTACAGGTTCTCCTTTAAGGACTGAGAAAAAACACAAGTTATGCACGGTAAGACCACGCCACAAGATACGTGAGCTATGCACGGTGTATTATCTGTTGTGCACAGCAAATGGCCGTGAATTATGACAGGCAGAGGGTACACGCGGAAGCTGCCGTGGGGAGCACATTGCGTCGCATTTTTGAGGGGACGAGGTTAGAAAAATCCATTTCACTTTGTTAATAAAGCGCTAAATGTAAAAAAATACCTTGCGTATGTATGTACAACAATATCCTCTGAGTGCAAAAAAAGTCCGAGAGAAAATGAAGCATATTTAAATGTTCAAAATGAGACATAACGGTGAATATGTACTTATTAAGATTGAATACCGATCAAATTAATTTACCTCTCAATAAAAATTATGTTGGGATTTTTTTTTCAACAACTGTTCAAAATGCTTGGCACTTACGCTGTGTATGCATCACCCCACGGTATCCCAGGTACGTATCACCTTCGTCGTTGTCCTCGCCGGGGTATTTCCTCACCAGGAAATAACCCTGGCTAGCTCTTCGCTATCCGGGGTACTTCCTGACGATGAATATGCCAATTCTGATTCTCATTTGCATATTTTGGACTCGGGCTACGGCTTGTACTTTCACTTATTTTGGTTGAAGATGACAGATCTACGAAACTGATTTCCGAACCAGTTGTGCGTGCGCTTAGTACATGATCCCCAACATGATTTATTTACCTGATACGTTAATGACGTCACAGGAATAGCGCCCAATTTGAAGAATTTCATTTTGTTTTATGGGGGGGGGGGTCTTGGAAAATAATCTTTTCAGTATAATTGTGACTTACCTGTAGCAGTTTGGAAATAAAACTTGTTTCTCGTTTTATTTATATCAAAAGCTTTCTATTGATATATAATCATAATTTCATGGTGTGTGGACTTTAAGGTAACTTTTGTCCAGCAGTTTAAGACGACAGGGTTTTTCCCTCGACGGTACTAATATTCTGCAATACAATCCAGGTATTCTATCACCATTAGTCTGCTGCTTATGTCCTCTCATATAGGACCTCAAACTGGAATCCTTTTTGATTCCAAAAACTGAAGCTCTTTTGGCTTAAAAGATGAAAGCACACAGTTCAGCTATCAAGCTCCAGTGACATCAAATATATTATAAATCCTGGCACTATGTACTACACCGATCTACCATTATTGGAGATCAAAACTTGCTAGCTATAACTTTACTAGCAATAGCTCCTGACTACTGGCCCCGAGTCTTTTCAGTGAGCAGTATTTAACTTCTCACAGAAAGATTCCCCTCTCTAACAATAATCATTACAGCAGCATCATGCATAAACATAATCTTGCCCTGACCAATTGGATTTCACATAAATTAAATAATCTGCATTTCATCACCTCACATTTATAGCATCATGGGGAACCCCCAAATCTTGCAATCTGTTTTGATCTCAAAGCATAAACAAGTGACTCAGTTTCTAAAGTTACATCCTGGGGAATCCCGCTCATCTCTTGCGCATGTAAATAACAGGTGTGATCTCAATATAGCACCAGGGGAATTCCCTATTCTCTTTTCAACATAAAGTACTTTTCCCATGAGAAACCTTTTCTCAAATAAAATTGAGAAATAAAATATTTTTAATCATTTTTAAAGGAGGCTAATATAACAAAAGCAAGTTTGTCAGTTCGTAGCAGACAGCCTTGATCAAGGCTACTTTTTAGAGTATTCTGATTCAGGTATAATTCAGTAAAGCTGTGCTAGTCTGCAGTAGAAGCGTTGGCTGTTATGCATACTGCATTACTGATAACCAGCTCTGCTAAGTGCGAGAGAACCATTGCAGCATTTCCTTCATTATCACTGCCCTCTTTTGAAAACTTCAGCGCATTTCCTTCGGAAATTTCTGTTCATCAGTGCATAGATAACAGGATTCTGGATGCAACTCGAGAGATGGAGATTTAACAGAATTGCCACCATAGATTTGGTACTTTCTTTGGAGAGCCTCCTCAATTCTTCCTCATCCAGCTCTGAATAAAAGCTGCCAATTACAATTGCTGGGATCCAAGAAGCAACAAACATGGCAGTAGACCAAACCAACATCTTAGTGGCAGCACTGATGTGGTTTCGACCACCGTGATGAACAGCCTGTGGCAATGCAACATCTCCAACTCTGTTATTGAAGTGAACAGCCATTCTCTGTCTAAGGGCTTGATTTTGTCTGCGCATGAAAAGGATCATTTTGACATCAAGTACAGTGATAAAGGCTAGTGCTCCGAAGAAGAATATGGATCTGAAGATGGTCAACTTTGAAAATCTACATACTACACCCTCTCCAACAGTAGTTCTGAAGAGATCAAAATTGAGAAATGATAACACTGATGCCATTAAAAGAGAGATGCAAAGAAACCCAATGGCTGCGAGTATCATGTTCCGTGAGAGCTGTCGGTTGACAACTTGACGGTGACAAATTGTGTAATATCGGTTGAACGTGATGAGCCCGTTCAGACACACATTGAAGTATAGAATGGTTTGATGTATCGTGGCATGTACCTTACATAGTATGACTTGAGTAGTAGAGTTTGCATTTGTAAAAAATGAGGTATCCGGGTCGCTATGGAGGGCGAATAAGACAAATCCAAGATTCCCAAACAGGCTCGTGAAAAGATCCGACACAGCGAAGAGCAAAATGCAGGTAACAGCACCAGTCTTAACGACAGATCTTCTTCCGTATACATACAAAACGAGGAGGCTCAGGGGCCACCGAAAACTGTGTACGCATCCCGTCATACCTTAAACAACTCTGATTAGAGTTAGAGCCATTGTAGCACATTGCTCTTTTAAGAGTATCTGATTAGTTATAAATTCTGTAAAGCTCTGCTAATCTGCATTTGAAGAGTTGGTTGAAGAAGTTCAGATCAACAGTTTAAATGTTTTTTCTCTGCAATGTCTGCATTTTGATACTGTTATGCCTCACTTTTTCTACCTCTAACTGCAGGAAGAAAGTGGAATCACTCGTACAACAGATTTCCAAGAGCAAAAATTTCCACAACGGTTTTATTGCACTTAAAAAGTGCAATGTGAAATTCAGTCTTTGGAATGAAACTCAAATTTCACTGTGTCCAAGGAAAAAGAAAGCTCAGATTGACTTAAGGTTGCAGGAACGGATTAAAAAAGTTGCCGAGATTTGTGGTCCCAAACCAAATACACTCCCTCAGGTTTTGTCCACATGTACTCCTAAATCTTGAAGCTGAACTGAACCCACTGAAGTCTTCTTGGTTGTGTTGTCACATGTATGCTGCTGTACTTCACAGGCAGGAAGCCAAATTGTCAAGTTGAACAACTTTATTCAAGGTTGAAAGAAAAACACTTCTTCCTTATGAATAATAAATAGAAAAAACTGTAAATTGACAAAATCCTGGGTTTATCACTTGAAATCACATTATGCATTGTAGGCCCTGTGTCATTTTCTAAAGAGTTTTAAAGAAAAAAATGCGATTGTGTGTGATTAGAGTGGTTAACTAATGCATTTTTTTCATTGCCCTCATCAATTATTTTAAGTGTGCAAGTGTAATCCTTTTTCTGTCAGTTATACTATGTGAATAAAAAAAATTGTGCAGGGATTAAAGATGATCTTGACCTTATTGCAATCACTATATCATAGATTTGTTGTTGTTTTTTATAAAGCACATCTAATATACTTCCAGATGTTGAAAAAAGAAATTGATTAAAAAATAAGCCAGATATGATCAATTTTGAAAACACAACCCTTTTTTCGCCATTCCTATGGGATTTACACACATTAAACTTGTGTTTGTGAGAATTTATACAGGGTGAGTCAAAAAAAACTTGACCCTGATTGTGTCCGCCATTTTGAATTTTTATCTAACATATTTGATATCATCTGAAAGCTGTGTTCATTATCTTTAATTTACTGCAAAGATCATTCACATCGGTTAGGTATAGACCGAGCTACAGTCGTTTGAATCAAGTAGTCGGTTTCTGCTCTGTCCACGGATTCACATTGAAATGTACGGCGTTCAGCGAAGGAAATCAATGTCCAGAAGAAAATCGGGCTATTTATTCACTGCAGATTCTTGATTCGAAAGACTGTAGCTCGGCCTATACTTAACCGATTGGAATGATCTTTGCAGCAAATTAAAGATAATGAAATAAGCTTTCCGCAGATACCACATATGTTAGATATATATTATTTAAGAATTCAAAATGGCGGACACAATCAGGGTCAAGTTTTTTTTTGACTCACCCTGTACAATATCAATATCATGATGCCTTTGTCAACTTATGCTACATTTTCTTGATTATTTCAACTAGGGATTAATAATAATCATTGAATTTATTTATACCAATGTGCCAACTGATATGACAAATCCGAACACCAATTCACCTGTTGCAGAGCAAGAAAACAAGATCTTCCCATTGTTTTATGACTTGGCATAAGAGTCTAATTCCTCATTGCCATAGCTTGTATCTATACCTAGATTACAGTAGTAGTGTTGAAACCCTTTTCATTTACACATCAAGATTAATTTGGTGAGATTTTGTGTGAACATTAAATTCTTTTTGAAGATCAGTGAAGGAGATCATGGCTATTCATATCAATTAAACAAAATAGCATGGGTCATCATTACTTTCATAATGCTATGCCCCGTATATCGTACATTAACATATTCTTGCTTAACTGTATAAATCCCATTGGAAAAAAAAAAAAAAAAAAAAACCAACTGATATGACAAATCCGAACACCAATTCACCTGTTGCAGAGCAAGAAAACAAGATCTTCCCATTGTTTAGGATATTGCATAAGAGTCTAATTCCTCATTGCCATAGCTTGTATCTATACCTACAATCTCGGCCAAAATTGTTGGAACACTTTATATGCCTTATTATAAACTGATCCCCCTCTCCCCCTGATCAATGTTGAAACATGTCATTTTTTCCATGCGCTCTTATGACCACCCAACATTGATTGGTGGGGAAGGGGAGGGGTCAAGTGTTAGGGTTTGTTTCAAGCTTCGCAATAAAAGTTAGTATTTTTCAGTGCGATTTCTATGGCCCATTTAGGCCTTCATTGCATTAGAAAATAACCACGGGTGTTCCAACTACTTTTGGCCGGGATTGTAGATTACAGTAGTAGTGTTGAAACCCTTTTCATTTACACATCAAGATTAATTTGGTGAGATTTTGTGTGAACATTAAATTCTTTTTGAAGATCAGTGAAGGAGATCATGGCTATTCATATCAATTAAACAAAATAGCATGGGTCATCATTACTTTCATAATGCTATGCCCCGTATATCGTACATTAACATATTCTTGCTTAACTGTATAAATCCCATTGGAATGGAGGAAAAGGAGGTGTGCTTACAAAATTAGTCATATCTGGCTTATTTTTTAATCGTTTTCTTTCATTTTCTCAACATTTGGAAGTATATTAGATTTACTTTATTAAAACAACAACAAATCTGATTCATTGGCTTTGCACAATTTTTTTTTGATTCACGTAGTATATTATTTGTTGTTTTGAACAGATTGAATGATTTGTATTTCGCATATTAATTTCCCCACTTTACTCATAATATTAAATATAACCTCGCACCTGTAAATATTGTCTTTGTTATGAAGGCCTTCTTGGATAGTGCTTGACATTGAAGTATTTTTTTTACCCTCATTAAAGGGATTAAGCAGCGATAATGCGAGAGAATCGAAAAAATGTGGAAATTTGCATTTTGAACTTATAATCGAGATAAGTGTGTACAATACCATATAACTGCTTTAATGTAGAAACAAAACCACCAAAACAAAACCACCGTCTCCCGCAAATAGACATCAGCGACGGCATCTTAAAATCTGCTCTAAACAGTTGATTGCGGTTTATACCAGTACAGAATAAACAAAGATAAATAATGTTTGTGTTTGAGGTCAAACTGTATTGATCATGGTGCACAATATCACGCTGAAAATCTGTGATATTCACCGGGAAAGGCTTTTTTGATCTCAAGTCGTAATTTTGATACGCACGTATAGAAATTACAGAATTAGATAAAATACTGCCTTTTCTTTAATACACAGATTTCAAGCCAACCACTTACAGGTTATGTTTGCATATCAATGCCAGTAACAACAATATAAAAATATGAATTTTGATGATTTTTTTTATATTTCAGATTAGCAAGTAGCTGCTACAGGGAGTTTCAGAAAGAACGTTACCCTCCAGAAACGGCCATTTTTGCTTACTTAATCAATTCTTATCCTTGTTTTAGCTTTATGAAAATATGTACTTCTTTGAACATATGGTGAAAACAGGAAAGAAAATGGTGAAAAAATAATCAAACAATGACTATTTCCCTAAAAATGATGCAAACCTACTTTGTCCACGGCTAGCATTAGCAGAGGAAACCATGGATGCAAATATCCCCAACATAAAAATGTTTGTGACCCTCCTGGCCAATAATACTCTCAAATTCCAAGGTTCTAGAGTTTATTGTTCAGTTCTCTACGCACTGCAGCATTATTTGCGGATGATTGTCCTGTTCTTTGATGACCATATCTCTCTCCTTGCACCTTTTTAGAGTCTTGCCATGCTCTAGATTTTTTTCTCTGTTCCCCTTGATTGCCATCTTACTGGGAACCCTATTTTGAGGGAAAACTTTACCCATTCACGATGAACGATGGTCCTTTAACCCAAGAGCAGTTCAGTAGAATATGCCATTGTAGGAGTCACGCCCAATGCCATTATTTGAAAGTGCGCTTTAAACAAATTCATATTTGCATTATGATGGGAGACGGGTGAAGGGATTTAGGTCACTTCATTCTGAAGAACAAATTAAGTGCATGTTTCAGGTGATTTTTTAGGCATTACATGTGAATAAATTAATTAAATCTGAGGACTTACGTGTGCTCAAATCCATAAGAATTACAATGTATTCTCTGCTATTGCTAGCCGTGGACAAAGTAGGTTTGCATCATTTTTAGGGAAATAGTCATTGTTTGGTTATTTTTTCACCGGTTCTTTCTTGTTTTCACCATATGTTCAAAAATGTACATATTTTCATAATATAAAGCTAAAACATGGATAAGAAATGATTAAGAAAAAAAAAAAAAAAAAAAACACAAGACTTGATCACAAAAACATCTAACCAAAAACCCAAAAGCACAAACAACAACAACCAATCTCTACTCAAACTCTAACACACTTTTCTTATGAAGCTTCAGCACCATTGGTGCTCTTGTTAAGCATTACATGTGAATAAATTAATTAAATCTGAGGACTTACGTGTGCTCAAATCCATAAGAATTACAATGTATTCTCTGCTATTGCTAGCCGTGGACAAAGTAGGTTTGCATCATTTTTAGGGAAATAGTCATTGTTTGGTTATTTTTTCACCGGTTCTTTCTTGTTTTCACCATATGTTCAAAAATGTACATATTTTCATAATATAAAGCTAAAAACATGGATAAGAAATGATTAAGTAAGCAAAAATGGCCGTTTCTGGAGGGTAACGTTCTTTCTGAGACACCCTGTAATCCCTTTTATTAAAGAATCAATTCAAGTAAACTTCATTAATCCAAAAAGGAAATTAATCACATGAGAGCTCAAATACAGGCGGTGGCGGCCAAGCCTCGTTCATTATAGCAACTCGCCAAAAATTACAGCAATACTGAGTGCAAACCACAAACCAATTTGGGTGCTTTGATGTGGGTCGGTCATGGGTGTTCCCATGACCCACATACGACCTCGTTCGTTATACAAAAAAACATCAGAATAACCCTTCCAGTGGAGTCGATTCTTCAACTCAGACGGTTTTGGAATAAGAAAATATTCCTTGACAACATATAAAAAATTCAGAATTTTTCATCAAGATTTTGCTTTTACGTGTTAAACCAATGGCGACGTCTGAAATTTGGATTTCTTGGCCGCCCTCCCCTGCTCAAATACATACAATATAATAAATGTAATCATAATACAATGTTTTTCAAAAAACATTTATTAAAGATAAAAATAATTTTCTGTAAAAGCGAACCACATGTAATGTTCATCACCCTGCTGATGCCAAATTGCCCAAAGAACAAAGGAGGAAAGGTAACAGTCGGTCAAAGCACAAGGGAGATGCGTACATCCGGATCTAGGAATCATCTGACACGGCAAACGTTCATGAAGTGGGTGACTATAATCATCCATCACACCAGCTAATTTCTTACTCAGGAGAATAAATAAATATTACTTTTGCATCAAAAGTAATATTTATTTGAAAATGTTAAGAATCATGAAAGGAAGAAAAAGCAAGTTTTCAAAAACAAACCAAGATTAAATCTTACCTCAGTAAGCAAAAGATATATGTATGTTAAAGGTGCTTGTTCCGATTTATGTGTATTGTGTTCTCTACTTGATATGAGAGCCTGGCACTTGCACATACACCCCATCAAGTTACTGTGGGAAACAAAACTTGCAGTTTTGATGGTAGACGCAATAATGCATGTTGCAAAGCCCTATTCAATACTGTGCTAATATTGATGGTTAACCACTAAAACAGCGTTTTTTTGTTTATATCTTGGGAATGAAATGGATTTGAGGACAACAATGAGAAAATACGGCCGTTCATCTGATATCAAAATAGATCTTACTTCCGGGTAAATGGATGATTGGAACACGCACCTTTATGGAAAAATAATCACTATTTAGGGCTGAACAGGTAAATCATAAATGTTGGTTCGGTCTTCTGTTACCAAAGCAGGTCTCGTGTAAAAGCAGTTGAGCAGTTGAAGTGATGTCATGCGCATTGATGCATAATTCATTACATAAAAAAATTTGTTCTATTTTGGGATCATCTCAAATAACCCTCTGACCTTCTTTAGTGCACAGGTGCTTGTGCTCATGCGTGTGTGTTTTGGAGGATGTGGGTATTGTATGTGTGCATCTGTATTGGTGCTTTTTATGTATTTATCTGTATGTTATTATAGTGTCTTAAAGGAGCATTTCGTGATCCACAGCCTCCTCCCCCCGACTAACCTCAAAGATGTTGAGATTTTTATATCATCTGAACCGTTCATATTAGTAATCCATGTGTACCTAATCTTACCTGCAAATTCGGTCGTATCTGAGAGAAATTCCCGCAATTTTGTATTTTCTGTCCATAACAAATCTATATTATTAAAACGCAACTTTGCATGGGTAGCGCCATCGGATTGGGAATTTTATTACGTTTCCTCCTTTGCCCAGCGTAGCACCGCCAGTCCTTGCCCAATCATAACTTGCTTTCACAGCGCGCCGTGCGTAATTTATTTAAACACTCGCTGATTTGCCAACGACCGGTATGTTCACCGGCAGTCGTCGCCCAATCATAACCTCGCTTTTACAGCGAGTCGTGCGTAATTTATTTAAACACTTGCTGATTTGCCATCGACCGGTACGTTATCACTCTATGGTGATCGCACAGGACCGCGCGCCGCGGTGTGAACGCATCGTCGTGCATGTCACGGCGCGTGCGAATGATTCGCGTGATCGGCCGTCCACCTGAGGAAAAGTCAGAGATAGAGTGGGAAATGTACAAAACAAACCGGTGTAAAAGTTTTTATTGTCGGCCGGATTCATAGTCCACCTAAAAGCAGAGAAGGAAATAAAAGACAGCCAGGACAGAGGGGGAAATGTAATTTGTAAGGAGGTGAGAGATTGTAACACAGAAAGAGAGGCAGAAGAGAGAGACAGAGAGGAGGAAGAGAGATGGTCGAGGGAGAGACGGAATGAGAGAGAAACAGAATGAGACAGAAAATGAAATTTGTAGAGGGGAGGGGAGGGGAGAGGAGAGATGGTCGAGAGAGAGAGAGACTGGATAAGAGAGAAAACGTAATTTGTTGAGGTATATAGAAAAGGAAGGAAGCCAGAAAGACAGACTAAAAACAAAATAGAGTAGAAACAGAAAAGGGAATTTTCAAAGTAAACAGAAGGGGAATTTCAAAGGGGGGAATTAAGAGAGGAAAGGGAAAAGTAGCTATATGAAAGCCAAAGTAACAGATCGCGTGCAGAAAGAGGCGAGAGAGGGAGAGGTGGTTGCCGGCCAGGGAGAGATGGTCGTACAATGAGAGGAAGATAGAGAGAAAAGAGAAACAGAGATGGAGAGAGGCAGAAAGAGGAGGGAGAGAGAGAGAGATTGAGAAAGATGTGATCGAGAGAGAAGGAATGAGAGCCAGACAGATCGCCCACCAATCATATGCACTGTAAAAGATTCACCGCATTTTACGATGAAACCGTAAAGTATAATTACGGTTATTTCCATGCAAATGTGACGGTTGACTGTAATTTTACGGTTAAATACCGCAAACAAACAATAAAAATAAGTGTTTTACGGCAAAATACCGTAAAAATTACTGTAAACTGTAAAATTTATGGTAAACCATAAATTTATGGTAAAATACCTGGCAACTGCATTGCCATCATTTTTACCCTAAAATGCATTTTAAATATGGTAAATAACAAGTCATGTTATTGCGGTTTGGTTCCTGTATGACGGACACTATACAGGTAGGACACGGGGAGTAGTTTTGAAAAGAAAGATTTAAAAAAAATATATGGAAATTTTAACGGGATTCAAACGTTTCCTTGGTTGGAATATGGTAAAAAATACGGGATTATGCGTATGTGTTTCACCGATGTGGTTGTAGCAGTGTCGCCAGTGTGTATGTGTCACTTCTTCAATGATAACTTCTGTTTTATGATCGCTTCCGTTTCAGTGATTGCCTTCATTTCAGTGATCGCTCCCGTTCAATCACCTAGAGGGAGCCCGCGCGAAAGGCGCGGGCCTCCCGCTAGTAGACATTAAAGCATAGTGGCCTATGGACCGTGGAAACGAGCATTTGCTCATAACACAAAACCGCAAGGTGGGGATCAACTAAAAAGTTGTGAATCCATCTTTCCTCAAGGATATTTATTAAACAATGAATAAAACAGAAGGTGATGGAATCACGAAATGCACCTTTAACCCATTTCATATTAATCTAGACTGTAAATATTTTGATGTTTTCATTACTTAAAGGTGCGTGTTCC
>JAMKCH010008204.1:0-55691 GCA_023653785.1 Ophioderma brevispina
GCATGTTATTTCCGGGTTTACATGCCGAGCCCGAACAGTAATTGGTTGAATAGATCACAACCACATGTATTATGCATGGTTGTGACGTCGTAATAAACACGTCGTGCCTCGATGTTGTTGGTGGTGTCGAATTCTTTGAGTGTGTATCGAATGGAGAGTAGCGATTCCCGGCGCGGCAAACCTAGACCCTTTATAAATATGTTGAGTGTCCGGTGAACGTTGTCGTGTCATTTGATGATCCCAAGAGGTATGTGTCTATAGACGGCCAAAGATCTTTTCTACACACCACTTCAACTTTCTATGCAGGGGACTTGGCATTCAGCTCTGGCTGATACAAAACTGACAGTTTGATGCTTGAAGAGAAATAAAATCAAAAAACCAATTAATGTTTCTGTAACCCTGCTTTCTCAAGTGTATAGTAAAGGCACTTCAGTGATGTGCCAAATAAACAATAAATACACAATTAACCTAGCAATAAGAACAAAACCAGTAGGGCCTATTTCAGGATGCAATTATTTCTACGTAAGTACCAGCCTCCCTTTCATGACGTTCAATTAATTTAGTAGGTCATATTCCATGAAAGGGGGACCCTTCATGACCAATTACACCAACAACTTATGTCTAGGCAGGGATCAATTGTTACTAAATAGTTTGTTGTTAAGGGGGGGGGGGGGGAGGGCATTATGTATGAGGACCGAAATTTTTGTTAATGTTAACATATGTTAGTCGTTAGTGCAATGGTCTAACTTCCCCACCCCCATCCCACCTTGCTCTTCAAAAATTAAGTTAATTTGGTCTGGCCATTTGGAAAGTGCAGACAAAATGTGTACTCTAACATTAGCCCAAAGGACTTGCGGTGTGTGTGGGTAATGTGATCGGTAACATTGGTTGAAGTTTGTTTTTTAGGCCTAATGACGCCAAAAGGAAATACTTCCTGAGCCTAACTTTAAATTTGAGAAAAATAATGCACAATCTCAATTTTGATGTAGTTAAAGTGTGTGTGGGGGTGCGAGTTTATTGATTGGTCCACACAAACTTTTTTAAAGTCTTACCCAATGTGATAAGAGTGTAGATTCCCTGTGGAATATATAATTACTGACCAATATGCCTCTTGCCCACCTCCCATAGGCTGCTGCTGCTGGCGTTTTATGATTTTGTTGTTTGCGACAGATGCCCTCAGTTCTTTGCCAGGTAGACCAACTGTCGAACCTGGAAATTCCTTCTCGGCCTGGGCAATGATTGCGATAAATCACACTTCTTTTTCTATGGATTCTTTAGGGACTACCACAGCCCCAACCATTCTGGTGTCACTTCCTTTTATATTAAACTTCTGCGACTCCTCCTCTAGTCTTTAAAGTGTTGGGAGAGAAGTTTCAGCACAAGCTTGTTGAGAATGTCGAGGTAGGCCATCTTGTTAACTAAGATACTGTTGACTCTTGTCCCAATGCGCACATTACCATTGCCATTGCCATCATCCGTGCCCTGGAGGAAGTTGTCTCCCTTCTGTTGATGGGTTGGTTGGGAGCCAGGCACTCGATTCATTTCCCCCCTCCCCCAGCCATTGTTGAGAATGTCG
Source organism: Ophioderma brevispina (assembly GCA_023653785.1). Lineage (NCBI taxonomy): Eukaryota > Metazoa > Echinodermata > Ophiuroidea > Amphilepidida > Ophiodermatidae > Ophioderma > Ophioderma brevispina. The sequence goes on from JAMKCH010008204.1 coordinate 1,577, forward strand.
AGGTAGGCCATCTTGTTAACTAAGATACTGTTGACTCTTGTCCCAATGCGCACATTACCATTGCCATCATCCGTGCCCTGGAGGAAGTTGTCTCCCCTTCGTTGACGGGTTGGTTGGGAGCCAGGCACTCGATTCATTGCCTGCTCCTCCCCCCGCAGTATTATCATTGTCAAGGCCCTAACCATGCTTGTCAGAGTGTCCACTTTTTTGTTTAAATTAGTGTACATTGTTGTTGTCTGATCCTGAAAATCCTCTATACATCTCTGCTCTATAACTTTGTAGTCATTGTTCGGAAGTGACGACAACTCAATCCCAAGAACGCCAGAATCTTGTAGAATATCTGTGAAATAAACAAGAATAAGCGTGTATTAAAATACAACAAGTGTTAAGCATGCATGTATTGCCAACCAATGCATTACAGGTGTAGAAGTTTTTTTTATAGTCAGACTCATAGTCCACCTACAATATGGTAAAGAATAGGGCACTTGATTCAGTTGACTCTTCACACAACATTATTTGCATGCTTTATTCCGTTGTTGTCTGTGGAGCTCGAAAAATGGCTCCAAGCGGACTATCGATCACCTCGGCAATTACCCTTGTGCGACATGATCACATAAGACATGCAATCTAGTCTGTGTATTCAAATATTAGTCGTTCTTTTTCATTTCTTTGTGCTTTCTTTTGATTTATAACATTCGCTTTAACCTTTTCTATCTTTTAAGTTCTGCGTCCGAGTTTCGTGTTTTCATGCTTTTTGTTTCATCCTATATTCTTCAGTTTGTGGCAGCTCTCCGGCATCACTCCCAGTTTAGACCTATCATATTATGCCCCCCCCTTTTCTTGTCGACAAACGGGGATCGAGAGACCCTTTCCACTTAAGTGTTAGATAAATATACCATAAATGTCAATAATAATTAAATTACATATTTGATGAAAAGATCATTCACATTTCACAACAGATTGTTAATGTGGATGCAAGACTTGTTCTTCTTTTGGAAACGAAATTCGTCAGATTGAGCGTGGTGCAGCAGATGCTGCATCCTTGCTGCAGTTGTCTTAACCACCCGATATTACAAATACGGTGCCAATTCTCGGTGTTGAAGATTGGTTTAAGTCTTGTGTTATCTCCTCAGTGGCACCTTGCTTGTCTGCTGCCTTTTTGTTTTTCATTTTCTCCAATTTGAACTGGTATATTGCGACTGTGAAAACCTCCCTTTGCGGGGTCATGTGCGGATTTCCAACAAGTCGCCATCATCTGCGAAGATCCCATGCATCCACCCTACTCGCGCGCTCATGGTTAAAGAATGTTTTATTTTGTGTAAAACACTTGTTACGTCGGATGTGTGCTCTTATTTGTTAAGCGCGGACATTCAACGCTTCAGGCTGCGGAAGAAATTTTGAAAGATATTGAGGCTTTAATGGAACAATGCCAAAAGATGATATATGACCCAAACTCCTTAATTAGATCACGAACATTTTTTCAGGATCCTTGGTCCATCAATAGTGTTAGGCCTTGAGTATAATTATGATGCTTTGCTCAGTAACTGAAAAACAGTCTCACCAACAAGTAATATTTATGCTTGTCTTCATTAATGAGGTATCTCCCACCACACAAACAGACCGTAGATGCATGGGGGAACTTCCCTGACTCCTGCCATATGAGTTATTGGGAGGTTAATCATAGCCAATTGAAATATACAGTATATGTATTCAGAATTACAGTGCACCATTTTGCTGAAAAGTAGCACTACTACTACTACTTTCCTGATTTTGACATTGGCTTCTGTGCAATACCAGCTTTCCATGCAAGTGCCTTCCAGATTTTGATATTGGCTTAAATTAGCAATAAATCTCGGAAATTTAATTTAAAAATTTGGAAACGAAATGCATGCATAACACATGCATTGCTTCATTCTTTCACCAATTCATTTGTTCATGTACAAAATTGCCAAAACCTAAAGATGCATAATATCACCAAAAACAGGAATAAAACAACACTAAAATAACACTAACAAAATACTGTGACGGGACAAATAAAATATTTATATCAAGGATCTGGTGATGTAATTATTTTAGCTTTAATTCTGTTAAATACTATTTTGATTTTTCATAGGATACAGAGAAATGATCTGTCATTACTCGTTTTAGAACACTTGAGTCCTTAGAAGGACTGTCTGTTTATTCACACGGTACGGTATTTCATCATGTTCCATGGCTGCCTTACTCCTTAAGTCTTGAAGAAACCCCCAAGAAACCTTTGCATAACTGTTGGTTTTCTAGCTCTCCAGCCATGTTGTCAAATTCGCAGTTCCTTGCCATGATGTTGAAATACGTGTTGTGTCAGTTCCCCAAAATTGCTTCATACCATAACACAGCTTTCAGGAGATCCTTGTTGACTGTGCTGACTATCTGCTCCCTTAAAATTGCCCTTTCAATCAACGACTGATCTATTGCACTCTCTTCAGCTGTTATATCTTGTTCAGGACTCTGCAATTCAGGCTCCTTCAGTTGTACATCCTCATAGTAGAAATTTTAATTTGTCTTTCATCAATGTTGACATATTTCTTGGGGTGTCACCAAAGGCACATGAAATATTTGAATTAAACCAATGGACCGATTGCCCAAGTATACCTCCTCGTAAGACACTATCATGAGTTGCTAAATCAGACAATCGAAAAAAAAAATCATCAAAAATCAGATTTTTGCATGTATGTAACAGTACAGGTATCCTAACATACCCGGCAAATGATAAGACCATAAGCATCCTAAAAGACAGAATCCGAAATTTTAGTCATACTGCCGTTCGACACTTACTACAACACGTAATTGAATGGGATCGTATCTTGGAACACTGCCGTTTTCTTCCTTTTCTGTCTGTAAATTATTCAGTTTGGAAATGGTAACTTATGAGAATTCTACAGACTTTCCTTCCCTTTGAGCGATTCCTATTCCGGGCAAATTTCAAATATTTTTCAATCACGATAGTGGCTTTATGCAAGCATCTATAATTATTTGTCTTTATCTAGTTTCTATTACCTCCTTTTTCATCCAATTCACTTATCTACACCATAACCTAGATCGCTGACGATGACGTAATTGGCTAGCTGGAGGACATATGTATTATTGTACTGTCCATAAGTTCATGAGTCAACTTGTCTACCAGCTGATCCATATACCAACTCGTCCATCACCTGGTCACACTTTCTAGTTGCATATTATTTTTTTAACTATTTCATAGCAGATTTAATAAATAATCAAACAAACAACACTTATTTTGAATTTTTAAATTCACTTTTTCAAACTGGGAATCTGAAGCAACCGTGGCAATTTTGTAAGTTCAATCTAAATCTTACCTTGTTGATGTAGCTGTAAACATCGTAATCAGTAATGTCATCAATATGGAATTGAAATGGTCTTCCTGTCACCATCATGTCATGTACACTAGGGTGTAGTGCCATGAGCCCTGGAGTGACCATCATGCAGCAAACTCCAAGCCACACATTGACCTGCCAGCCTGTAACGCTGACTCTCAATCAGTTGAATATCATGACTAAAATAGTCTTCCTGGACGACCCTCAAAGACCCCAAGTTGTGGTAGTTGGTTGATGAGAAGTCTGAAAATAATTATATTGAACTCCTAAGATAGTTTGCTTGTAGATAAAATGAGTGCATTATGCTGTTCCATATGCTACCTAACATCGTGCTTTGCTCCCTACTGGCCTCCATTCACTCATCATCCGATATTACCTACCTCGGTGTACGTGAACCCACCTGACATACTTGACCCCAGTTTGATCCCACCCTGACCATAGTAATATTGACAGGTGATACTTCTTTTAATGATGCCTCAAAAAAGCTTCACCAATACGCCTTCTAATCAGACAGCACAGTGGTTTGTACAAGTATAGTATGACCCGGAGCAAGCGTGAAAACTTCGTGGACTATGTTAACTTGATGTTGCTTCCTCGCCTTTCTGCTACGGCTAATCTGTGATATAGGTGGTCTGTCAACATCTTAAGTGATGTAACATCCATGGTATTGACTACTTCTTCTATGGCACATAACTGTTCTTTTCAGATTCAGATTTTATTTTGTCTCCACAAAACCTGTATACAAAATAAACAGATGATAAACCTCAATAATACAGATAATCATCCTAGGTTATGTACAAAGAGTAACTATTTGATAAAGTAATACTTAAGAACTATGGTTAAATGAAATTATTTTGCAAAAGTTCTAACAGATATAAGTGGCAATATTACAGAAAAAACAATACAAAGCAGTATTTTGGAATGCATACATGGTGAAGGGACGAGGACACTGCTAAACGCAAGGTGTGAGGTCACAGTGCCCTCTGCAAAAAGGGGTAAAAAAGAATTGAAAAAGTTTACAAAAGATGTTACTTAAGGCACGATAAGTGATTTGCTAAATCAGAAAATCAAAAAATACCCAAAAAATCAGATTTTTGCATTTTTGGAACAAGTATAGGTATCCTAACATGCAAGCCTTTCCATAAGATGAATTGGACCGGGAACCAGAAATCTAGAAAAAGTGGCTCCTGGTCCCTAATATTTTAAGGGAACCGGGAGCCGTTTTGTTAGGACCGGGAGTTATTTTAACGGGAATTATTAATTACGCAAGTACAATGGGGAAAGTCTCAAAAATAAAGTCCCGAAATCGACAGATAATTACGCGTCATCGCAACAGTTCCAGCCCCAAGAGAATAGATTTCAATGCTTAAAATATTAATCAAAATCCCTGCTAAAAACGAAATTACATTATATGAGTACGTGTTACGTAAGCTCCAAAGATGTGCAAAATTTGGAAGCTGGATGGAAATGAACGACCAAGCTTACAAAAGTTACTTCCGAGTTTGAAAAGGCGTTTCTAGATAATGAGTCACACACAGTATTTTAATTTAAAATTTGTTTTTGGAGATTAGAAAAACTATGTACGTGTTAATTTTATTTATTTTTTATTTTTCTTTACCCATTTTTTTTATTTTGTTGATGCCCACCGGTCCATTTATAGTGCGCTTATAGGCAAGATGGCGCAATCAGTGTTTAATTTTTTAAAATTTACTTTAGATGTCATAAGGATCCATGTGCTATCGCCGTGCTATCGGGCCAAAGGTTTTAACGTCGCATTTTAATCATGGCGGTAATGTGCACTGAAATAACAATTTATATTTATTATAACATTCGGCATTTGCCAGGCAGAACCCAATAATGCAATATGCATTAAATTCAAGGGACGCCTCCAGAACAGTGGGGAAAGATTGATGGGAAGAAGTCCGATTTTAGATGCAGGAGGAAACCAAAGTGCTCGGAGAAAACCTGCGAGGAATTCACATACGACACGGCTCGACCGGGAATCGAACCTGTGCCGCATTGGTGAAAGGTGAATGACTCAACCAGAAACAGCAATGTTCAGAGATATGAACCCCCATTTATGTTGTGTAATTGTATTTCAAAACCAATTCGGATGCCTTTTCAAATGAAAGTATTCAATAACTTTTAATTCAGGAATTGAGTACCGGTACACCAAAGGACCGGGCGCAATTTTGCTTTCAAAATCCGGCGCCCGGGTGTCGATTTTTCTGTCTTACCGAGCGCCAAATCTTGGGAACCACTGGGTAAAAATCGCCCGGCGCCCGGCTAAGGAAAGGCTTGCTAACATGCCCTGCAAGTGATAAGTCTAGAAGCAGCCTTCTGGATATTGGATATTTTAGTCATTACTGTCTGTACGGACATTACTACAACGTGTAACTGAATGGGGGTTCATATCTCTGAACATTGCTGTTTCTTCCTTTTCTGTCAACTTTTCAGTTGGAAAATATACCTAATGGGAGTCCTACGACTTAACCTTCACTTTTAGCTATTCCACAGATTTTAAATAGGTGTTATCTTCCGGGATCTTAAGAATCACTGATAGTGTCTTTAAATATGGACAAAAAAAATGACCTTCATTGCTCTTGGTGGATAAAGATTGTTGGACAGTCAATGGTATTGTTGGCATACATATGTGCCATGGGGAACATGATAGTTGTGGTGGTGCACAGTTGTCTGAGTGGAGGATCCACCTAAAGTGCAAGCAATCTGAAGATCATAGAGACTTTGAATGACTTCCTGTAAAGTTAGGGTGTCTGGTATAACCACAGGACGGTGTTGTAACTTTTTGTGTTGTTGATTGTTGGAACAGGGACAGTGGTATGTTGGCATACATGCAACATGGTAACATGGTAGTTGTGACTGGTGAACGTCAGTTGAGGATGTACCTAAAGTGGCAAGCAATACCATAAAGTTTGCATGTTGCGCATATAGGACTTTGACTTCCATGTAAGTTGGTGGTCTGTTCTGGCATCATAACCACAGAAAGTGCAACTTTTGGGGCGTGATGGTCCCAAGAGCAGGGATGTGAGAGGTTCCGCGTTTCCGCAGATTTCAGCGTTTTTCTCTGCCGCGGTCGCGGTTTTTGTATCCCCAATCTAATTGCGTTCCTTTTTTTTTTTTAAAAAAAAAAAAAGGAAAATTAAATGTTTTATTTGGAAAATTCACATTTTTATTCCACGTTTCATTATTTCTTAAACGACTGGGAATGGAAACTCAGTTGAAAGGCATTTATTTTTCGCGAACTTTAACCCCAGCATTCCCATCACGAAGGCAAGTGAGAGCCCTCCTTGCGATGTGTAGTTGGTTTTGAAAACGTGCCTATAGGTATGATGTTAATTTCACCATTGCAGATCTAAGGCACATTTTCAAACGCATTTACGAAATTATTTTTTTGGAGTACGATTGGTTGTATTTCCACATGTGGAAATCACAATCCTCTGATTTCCACATGTGGAAATACACTGGTCCGCTTGTAGTCCACATGTGGCTATTCCCGAAAAAAAAATGTGTAATCCACATCCTCTTATTTATGGAAATACACATATCCGCTTCCCCTTTAACATGTGGAGATTCACCTCCTCCGCTTGTATTCCGCATGTGACAGATTCTCTAAATTTCGTGTATTTCCACATGTGGATATTCACCGAAAAATGTGTATCTCCACACGTTGGTATATTAACAGATCTCCGTGAATTTCCACATGTGGATATTCACCGAAAATTTGTAATTTCCACATGTGGATATTCGCTAAAATTCGTGTATTCCACATGTGGATGTTCACCGAAAAATGTGTATCTCCACACGTTGGTATATTAACAGATCTCCGTGAATTTCCACATGTGGATATTCACCGAATAATGCGTATCTCCGCATGTTGGATATAACGATCCCCGTTGTCAATTGTAGTTGCAATATTTTTATTCCATTAGAATAAATTATTTGATTAAAATGAAAGTACAGTGAAAAAAAGTGAGTGTCCGTATGATCCCAAAATGGCCAACAAATAAGAGTCAAAATCAGGTATGAAAATGAGCAAATTATCCATGTATCATAGAATATCAGAGACGTGAAGTAACGTTTAAAATCGTGCTCATTTTAATACCTGTCAAAAAACTAATTTAGGAGCTGGTTAAATTCAAATCATTGGTGTACGATGACGGGACTTTAATTGGAGCTAATTGGCATGGTTTGGTTGAATAGTGAGTATCATACATTTGAAATCGGCATTCATTGGAGGCACGCGCTTATGTGCAGCGTTTTTATGAATCAAATCGGTGGAAGCAGGATATTGATAGCCGTGTTTTCTGGCCATTTGTATGCGTGTTATAGGGAGGTTTGGCAATAAGTTTAGAAGTGTGAGCAGATGCAATTTTTACGCATTCCCCAGACAAAAATCTGCGGAACACTGGCTAATGGATGCTCTAGATTTGCTCAAAATCGTGTGCTCAGATTTTAGAAGAGATGCAGAATGCAAATGAAGACAGAGAAAAAGTGATTTTTTTTTACAATTTTTAAAATTGAATCTTTTCTGAACTGGCCAACAAGATCCTTAATCGAATGTAAATTTATGAAATCGCAACGGTTTGTGACAGTTGTCCGAGGGGAGAAGGGTAGACAGAGATCTTTATTTGTACTTTGGGTGTTTTTTTTTTAATTTTTGCAACATGCATTTATGCGTCTACCATGAAAACAGCAAGTTGTATAGTTAGGGGCGTAAAAGGACGATGCTTGTCGCATTCTCGGGTGACGGTGACGGTAGCCGTCAAAAGTCATAACTCAAAAAGTTTTAGACCCAAATTAAGTGATGGTTTTCTGTATTTTACTCACAACATTATGACTTATGATGAAATTCAGAAAATGTAAACAATGAAAAATTTCATTATGTTCCAAGGTAACAGACCTCTAAATGGTTCCGTTGAAAGTGTGGGATATCTTCACTGAAAGTAATATTCGTACACGGTGCCTTTATCGTGTTATATCTAGGTTATAGTTGTGTGAAGAACTAAGTTTGGTGGAAAAATGTAGCTGAGAGTGTCTAGATTACGAATATATGAGCAAAACTAGACACGGAGGATTTGATGAAAATAGGGCGGTCGGCACAGGCCTCGTAATGCGTTCTGCGAATTTTGAAAGTATTTTTGCTTTTAAGTAAGTGTAGGATCCTCATTACTTTCCTTATGATACTCCAAATCAATGTTCTTTATAAACACTTTTGGGTATATACAGACTCTTATCATTATTATATCACTGATTATTTGATTAAACTCCTTTGTCCTTCTATCGGTTGTATATCATTTTTAAACATGAAGGAATGTATGTATAATGATAAGGATTGTTATCATTAGACTCAAATACTTAGGCCCATTGCATTCTCTGACACTACATTGTATAATGAAACATGTTCTAAATGAAAATAAAGTTTAAATCTATAAAACAAGAAGAACTTAAAATTTTGGTACACGACCGAAATTATGATAGAATTATCCAATTCAAATTAGTTGGTGTCGCTTTAACGAGATCGTGAGACTGTGTTGATGCAGTTAACATTCATCTTTAACCAAAAAGAATTTGAGTAACAGTTAATTTTTTAAAAGTTTTCTGTAAAGGGAACCCTTGTGTAAGTGCCCCGTAAGTGCCCCGTAAGTGCGCTTTCTTTAAATGGTTACCCCATTTGTTATCATTCCGGTATTTGGAAGTATGGAGATGGTGAAATACCAACATGGGAGATACCCATTTTTCGTTTGAATCTTCCCATGTGGAAATTCCGGGGATCGGTGAATTAAAACCTCCGATAACAAGACTTTCTTGTCGCTTTGGTCGAGATCTGAGACATCCCACTGTAAAAAAATCGTAAATTTTAAGTAAAATACCTGGCGCAATATGCCACAAATTACCGTAGAAAAGTACCAGTATACTGTTCAAAATGAATTTAATCAAAACATATAAAAACATATATATGGTGAATATTATAGAGATTGTAAATGTTGTGGAGGATAAAAAAGCACTGACGAACACCCTAACTTTGTAGGCCTATCAACAATTTTTTTTACGGTGCATATACTGTAAACTTTACAGTTTGTGGAAAAAATATATTACATCAAACTGTATAAACAGTCAATTTGAATTAAAAGCTGTAATTTTAAGGGATTTGTGTTGGCCGAAATTGCTGCCAGTATTTTTCCTGAAAAGTACAGTATTTTTTCCGTCATTTTAGTACTAATCGTATAATTGAAAATTCCATTGAATTGTGTATAATACTGTTGATGCTCATTATAATTCGAATAAAGGATCCACTTTTTAAATTGAGTATTATAGGCATGGAAATTGAACATAACAATTTACAAGTATTTTGCTGTATTTCCAAATCACATTCAAGTCAACTACCGTTAAGTTTTTTACAGTATTTTTTAAATTGCACGGTATTTTTTTTTACAGTGTATTTAGAATGCACGGCTATTTTAATTTTCAACTGTGAATTTTTTTACATTTTTTCACACCATTTCGCTTATCTGAAAGAGCCAATAGTAGCATAGATAGTTGGAAAAATATGTTGAATGACATGTAATCGTGAAACGTGAGCACGATGAGGTTTGATTGGCCCTTGTCATGGTCGCTCATTGTATGAACGATCAGCGAAATCTGTTGTCTGGAATGAGAGTCAGTACATCTTTTTGTTATGGGAATTAGTTGGGTTCTTGTGATCCATAATGTCAATTACGGAAGAGAGATGCTCGTGTAGGTTTTCAGAAAGCCCCTATATTGAGCCTGTATTTAAAGACACTATCAGATGATTGCTAGATCAGCAAATCGAAAAAACATCAAAAATCAGATTTTTGCATGTATGCTAACAAGTTACAGGTATCCTAACATACCCGCAAATGATAAGACCAGAAGCAACCTAATAGGAACAGAATCGGAGACTTGAGTCATTACTGTCCGCAAGGGACACTTAGACAACCCGTAATTGAATTTTGAGAATCGTATCTGGAAAACACTGCCGTTTGCTCCTTTTCGGTCAATTCTACAGCTGGAAGGTAACTTATGGGGAATTCTACAGACTTATCCTCACTTAAACTATTCCTGCCAAATTTCAAATATTTTTTCAATCACTGATAGTTGTCTGAAGTGAGTTAATTACATGAAGTCGATTTGATTGGCTGTTAATCATGAATTCCATTACGATATTTTACAGTGCTGGCTTGATTGGCCAACCTGAAATTATTTTAGAAAACAATCCAATATGCGGATATACACATTTTCGGTGGATATCCACATGTGGAAATTAACGGTTTTTTTTTTTCTGATGGTGAATTACCATCGTGCGGAGAAACCCATTTTTAGGTGAATATATACATGTGGAAATTCACGAGGATCGGTGAATATTACTAACGTGCGAGATACAACATTTTCGGTTGAATATTCCACATGTGGAAATTCACGAGGATGGGTGAAATATACCAACGTTGACGCGGGATGCACATTTCGGTGAATTTCACTTGAGCCTAATCAGTAATTTTTTTTTCTATAAATTCAACATGCCCATTTGTACCTAACTAGCTAGTGTTAGGTTTAATCAACACTTTATCATACCGTTCTGTGAAAAACAGAGCCACTTAAGGATTTTAAAGCAGTCTTGAAGATGTCATTTACGGCTGTTTTCAGCCATAGGAAAAGTCGGATCCCGACATTTTATTAGTAAACAAAGCAAAAAATTCATAATTTAATTGACAACTACGGTGTGATTACGCTTAGCACTTACAGGGTTCTTTCGTACAAGTTCCAATAAAACAGTGTAAAAAATGACTATGACGGAAAATAGGGCGCGATTGTTAAGGGTTGTGTATAGAAATCGATGATTAATGGCTTAGTAGGAGATATGAGAATATTTTTAGAATTCAAGACTATTGTTATTTTTCAACTTGTATATTTTCACACCATTTCGTTCTTCTGAAAATGCCAATAGGAGCTTATAGATAGTGGAAAAATATTGAATGACAGGTAAATCGTGTAACGTGAGCACGATGAGTTGATTGACATTGTCATGGTCGCCATTGTGTAAAGATCGATGCAATCTGTTGTCTGGCATGACGAGTCAGTAATCTTTTGTTATGGGACATGGTGGGTCTTGTGATCATCATGTCAATTAGGAGAGATGCTAGTGTTGGTTTTAGAAAGACCTATATTGAGCCTGTCATTTAATTGAGTTTAATACATGAAGATTCGATGTGATTGGTGTTATCCGAATGTGCCATTACGATTAATTTTAACAGGGTGGCTATTGGCCAACATGAACTACGGTGCTTTTAGAAAAAACATTCCAATATCGGAGAACACATTTTGCGGTGAATATCCCATGTGAAATGAACGGGGATCTGTGAATATACCAACGTGGGATACACATTTTTCTGGTGATATCCACATGTGGGAAATTAGCGGAGATTGGGAATATACCAAGTGCGGAAATACACGGAGATATGTGAATGTACAACGTGCGGAGATACACATTTTTAGGTGAATATCCACCTGTGGAAAATTCACGGAGATCTGTGAATTTACCAACGTGCGGCGATACACATTTTCGTGAATCTCACATGTGGAAATACACCTTTTCGGTGAATTCACATGTGGAATACAACGCGGACGGGGAATTTACCAACATGCGGGGATAAACATTTTTCGGTGAATATCCACATGTGGGGAAATACAAGGGGACCGGTGTATTTCCACATGTGGATATTCAAGAGGATTTGTGTATTTCACATGTGGAACTACACCAAATCGTGCTCAATTTAATACCTGCAGGTATCACCGAATTTCAATCCAAACCATCCAGTCTTTTCAAGGATCAAAATAAACAAATAACGTTAGTGGAACAAAGGACTATTTATTATGGCCAAGGTACATGCCATATGATAGATATTCGGACAAAAATCGGACGCAAAATCATTCGAAGAAGATCGGTAGAGAAGGCAACGGAACCAAGCAGGGAGATTATTCACTGCATCCGCAAGCGGAATTTTCATCCTGTTTAAAAGCATCTGATAGCAAGGGGTGATGTAAAGATTGGGTTATTCACATTTGTTTCCGAAAATGTTAAATTCGGGAAGATTTTTGTCACAGGCGTTAACGTAATAGTTTAGTGTAGCGAAAAAATGCCGAATGGTCTGTCAAATCGAAAACCTCACTGACAGCTGAGTTGGACTAGGATTGCTCTGAAACGGGAATTCCCGATTTTACGCGTTTTTTAAACATGGCCACTCACATCCACCTGCAAGAGGTATGCATCTATAGACAGGCCAAAGGGATTTTCTACCCCACTTCAACTTTCTCGGCAGGGTACTTGGCATTCAGATCTTGGATGATACAAGACCTGACAGTTGGTGCTGCAGGAATAAAAACAAAAACCATTATGTTCTGTAACCCTTGCTTCCCAAGTGTATGATTAAAGGCACTTTCAGGGATTTGCCAAATTAAACAATCAACAACAATTAACCTAGCAATAAGGAAAACACAGTAGGGCCTATTAGGATGCACTTATTCTAGTAAAAATACCCGCCTCCCTTTCAGACATCCTATTAATTTTATGTAGGTTCATCTTCAAATGAAAGTGGTCTCCCTCCATAGACCAAACCAAAAAATATGTCAAGGCCAGAGCATCAATCATTACAATTTGTGTGTTGTGTGTGGTGGGAGGGGGAGCATTATGTATGAGGACCGAATTTCTTAATGGTATTTTTTTGTATTAGTGAAATTGTCTCGCTCTCCCACCACCCCATCCATACTGCTCTTTCAAAATAAGTTAATTTGGTCTGGCCATTTGGAAAGTGCAGGCAAACTGTAGTAAATTAGCCCATAGACCTTGTGTATGTGTTTATTAATGTGATCGACCGCCCATGTTTGGTGAGTTTTTTATTTTAGCCTAATGAAACAAAGAAAACACTTCTAGGCAATAATTGAGAAAAATAATGCACATCTCAATTTTGATGCAAAAAGGTGTGTTGGGGGTCGATTTATTGGTTGGGTGTCCCACTTTTTTAAGTCTTACCTATTTTTTAACCAATCGTGTTAAGAGTGTAGAGTCCCTGTGAATATAATTATTTATAAATATGCCTCTTGCCCACCTCCCACAGGCTGCTGCTGCTGCTGCGGACGACATTTCTGATTACACTTGTTTGCGACAGATGCCCTCAGTTCTTTGCAGGTAGACCAACTGTCGAACCTGGAAATTCCTTCTCGGCCTGGGCAATGATTGCGATAAAGGACACTTTTCCATGGATTCTTAAGAGGACGACTACCACCACCCCAGCAATTTGGTGTCACTCCTTTTATCTTAAATGCTGCAACTCCTCTCTAGTCTTTAAAGCTGTGGGAGAGAAGCTTCAGCACAGTTTCTTGCCACGGTTCTGACTGGTGAGGAATGTCGAGGTAGGCCCATCTTGTTAAACAAGATACGTGACTCTTGTCCCAATGGCACAATACTTTGCATTGACATCATCCGTGCCCTGGAGGAAGTTGTCTCCCTTCTGTTGATGGCGTTGGTTGGGAGCCAGGCACTCGATTCATTGCCTGCTCAAGTCCCTAACCATGCTTGTCAGAATGTCCACTTTTTTGGTTTCGAAAATATGAGTGTACATTGTTGTTTGTCCAATGCAGACTTTGCAGTTCATTGTTCGGAAGTGACGGCAACTCAATCCCATGAAAACCCCAGAACTAGTAGAATATCTGTGAAATAAACAAGAATAAGCATGTATTAAAATAAAAGTGTTAAGCATGCATGTATTGCCAACCAATGCATTACAGGTGTAGAAGTTTGTATAGTCTGCGGATCAGAGTCAACTACAATGGTAAAGAATCGGCAACTTGATCAGTTGACTCTTCACACAACATTAGTGCATGCTTTATTCCGTTGTTTATAGAGCCCGGAATATAGCTCCAAGCGGACTAGCGATCACTTGGCCAATCCCCTTTGTGCCGACATGTCACATAGGATATGCAATTACTAGTCTGTGTATTCCCATATTAGTCTTTTTTTTTCTGTTTATTTGTGCTTTCTTTTTTATCTGTGATTAAACATTCGCTTTCACCTTAATACTTTATGTCTGCATCCGGGTTCGTGTTTTCTGCTTTTTGTTTTCTTATATCTGCAGTTGTGGCAGGAAGAGGACGGCATCACTCCCAGTTTAGACCTATTTATATTATGCCTCTTTCTTGTCGACAAATGGGGTCGAGAGACCCTGTCCACTTAAGTGTTTAATAAATATACCAAAAATGTCAATAATAACCACCCGTTGAGCAGGCACATTTTGGTATCTAATTCTGTTCCATTGTTTAAAACACTATAGATATAATTGAGCGGAGTAGATTGGGTATCCACTGTGCGACCAGTGCAACAGAGACGGGTAGCTTGATGTTGACGTTGATTGAAAGGTTACCAATTTTGTCAGTTCTCATAAGTGTTCGACCTGGTGTACAATGTTGAGGGAGAACATGATTCGCCAGCAATTACTGATGATTGAAGCAGCAACTACCTTTTGTTGGGTTGCATTCTTATTGGGGCATTACTTCTGAGTCTGTCTATCATTAAAGCCGTTTACCATCCCAAACAGGAAGGACAAGGCCCATAGTCCGACACTTTAAAGACGGTTTCCTCAGAGTCGAGTCTGCGTCCAAAATCAGTTATCCGCTTGGTAACTAACAAATTCTGTTATGTTTGTGTCCGCTCTTGCCATAAGTATAGCTAGGAGATTTTTGCGCCTTTTGTTTTTCGGGCGCCGACGGGCCCACCTATTAGCTGGGCTTTGAAAGCTGTTACGGCGGTCCGGTAAGTACTTATATCCGTTTCTTAGCGATGCGTGTTTCAACTTTTCCGTGTTTGCGAGCACCAAAGTGCCCGACAAAAATGTTCAATTTTATCGCTAGGGTCTATAGGTTCAGACCCAATTACGATACATTATCAAAACAAAACATAGTAACGGACCTTCTGATGCAAAATCTCTCCTTAGAACTCCTTCGTTTTCCTGAGTGCTATTTGGGATTTAGTTTCATTTGCAGGCATTCGCTTATGACGGACTGATAACGTTAATCGCTCGCCCAGTACTAATTTAGTAATATCTTTCACCAGTTGTGACACGGACTACAGATTACCTTGAGACCTAAAATTAATTTCTGTTCGCAGAGATTAAAGCAATATTAGCACATTTTTTTGAAGAGCGCCCCCAATTTTCAAACATTTGCACAATTGGATATTGTTGCAGTTACGTTGGAATTGTCTAGGAAACTATACCTGCGAAATGAGAAGAAGGGAGAAGAGAAGATAAAAAATGCGTATTATCACCAAAATAAGCATTTTTGTGGAATTAGAATTGGGAGAATCCCAGATTGGACTAACGGCAGGATGGAAATGATACGTTTTTTATGTCCTTCCATTGATGAAATAGGCACTCATGATGAAATAGACCTCTAACTTGGCTTGGCCGACTATTTAAACCACTAATGGATGAGGTAGACACGTAATGGCGTTATTTCACATTGGAAGGCCGTTTCAGCAGCCGTTGTATTATTATAGGGGACTCCAGATAATAATTATTCTAGTACAAATCCTTCGTTTGTTTGACACCACAGGCATTTCGAGCTTAACCATTCAAGGTCTAGTTTACTAGCAGTTGTAGTTACCCATGCAATCGTGTAAAAATCTCCAAATTTTGAAAAATTGGGCGCTCTTCAAAAAAAATGTGCTAATATGCTTTAATCAAGCAGACGTCTCCATTTTTCCTTTGCGAAATTAAGGAATATATTTCAAAACAATGTATAATGGCGTCCTGCACGTAATCCGACCATATTATTGTCCCCTCATTCTTTGCATGAATTGGGCATTTCTATGTTACAACAGATATAGGTTAAATAGTGGGAATGACTCCAATATTGTGAAAAATATTTGTGAATTGTCTTGATTAGTTGGTGCGGAACTAAATTAATTTCTTTCGCGAGATTAAATCAAGAAGTCGATGTTCTTGTGTATTTTTCTTTCAATTAATTCAAAACTGTTACTTAAAACACTGCCATTTTAGTCTCGTTCCAGTTGTGTGTTCCCGGGTTTGTGTTATCGTTATCTATAGAGCACGTTTCTAGTTAGCGGTTTCAGAGACTATTTTTTGAGCATATCTTGCAAAGGTAATTATGTGAGGTCCACACACCGCAACACGTTTTCAGTAGCGGGTAATTGATTAAGTGGAGCAAACTTGGCCTTGGAGTCAAAGAGAATTATGATAGTTCCATGACAACTCTTACCTGCCAAGGATATACCGCGTTACAATTAAAGCAAAGAAGGACAGCTTGACCGTCAACCCAATACAAACTCAGTGCAAGTCCAAAGCGCAGTCCACACAATATGTTATTTTCTCTTCAGAACTTGGACTAACTTCGAATATGACCGCATTTGAAAAAGGTTAAAACAGGTTTGCGTCAATGGTACATTTTTGTTGGATTTCGCGTGTGTTGTTGCTCGTTTGAAATTGTTTGAGGTAGATTATATGTTCAAAACTTGGCATACAAAGCGGTGATGTGTTGATATTAATTAAATATTGTCATTTTTCAAACAAATCAAATTGAAATGATACAGAGTGAGTTGTTGCAAAATCCAAACCATGTCAGTTAGAACTTGTAATTCTCAGCTCACGAATTGACAAATTATACAGTGTTTTCCAAAATGCGTTTAAAACTCGGTTTCCCGGCTTCGAACGAAAAACCAGTTTATCGCAAGGTGTACAATAAATCGAGAAACTTCTGTTTATCACTCGACGATCGAAAAAAAAGCACAATTTATAGGCGATTAATAGAGTTTGTCATCATCATCATTCGGCTGAGGAGGGCAGGCGACTACAAGTTTTCTCCAAGCACTGCGATCTTTGCCAATTGCAGTGATGTTTGCTGGGTGTAAATAATGGTCAACGTCCCCTAGGAGGTTCTGGATGTAGGAGACATAGCTTTTCCTCTGAGCCCAGGTCTCCTCTTGCATGTCTTGTCTGATGGTAAGGCCCCTTGTTCTGCAACCGCAGCTGTTCTAGTGAGTTGAGCCTGTGCATTTGGTATTGATGACTCAATCAAGGCAATCCCTCCATCTGCAAAAATCAAAATCATTAAAGGCACCGCCTGGATGTCTCCTGACCAACGAGGATGGGTGACTAACCAGACATGGGTCATCTGTTGCCAATTCTTCATCAGGTAATCGATGATTATGATAAACAGGAACGGGGGAAGAACATCCCCTTGCAACACTCCAGGGTGACTTGGAAAGAATCAGTGATGTTGCCATCCACCATAACAGAGTTATCGTAAAAGGACCCTGATGGCATTGACTATGACTTCAGGTATGACCATAATGACGCAAGATTGCAAACATGATGCTGCTTTTGAAATGGAGTCGAAAGCCTTCTTGAAGTCGATGACGTGATGGTAAGACGGGAGTGTAATTCCCAAAGCTTCAATAATCCTTCGCAGGATGTGAATTTGATGTGAACAAGCTTCGCACGACGAAGCCGCTTGGTTGTTTCTTAACAAGGGATAGACATGGTCTCTGATTTCTTGTCAACAATACATTGTTGCACCTTTGCAGCAATGGACATCAGTTGTAACCCCTCTGTAGTTGCAGTCATAAGAGTCAAGTCCCCTTTCTTAGGCAAAGGGGACAATGACATTGGTGATCCACTGGTCTGTAGGAGTATGTCCATTGAAGACTTCCACACAAAAAAGAGGGTACTGAGTTTGCCATACTTCTCCACCGCCTTGGAGGGCTTCTGCTGTGGATAGCATAATCCAACCAGCAGATTTGTTATTTTTCAGACTGCCTTATGCCTTCTGGTATTTCCTTATTGGTGGTGGGTCTACAACGAATGGGAAGATCGTGATCGACTGGTGAAGGAAGAGGTTGATGAAGTTGTTCCGCTTCATTATTAAGAGATCAGCAAAGTTACTCTCTCCATTCGTACGAGAAGTGCGTGTCACTGTGCTGCTGTGCCGTCAAGTTTCTTGACTTTATGGTTGGTTTGCTATTTGACTGAGGATTGGTGATGATTTTTGATGTTAGAATCGGCCTCTCCGGTGGCTTCCTGCAGTTCTTCCATATGGTCTGTATGAAAGCATCATCCACAGCTATATGAATCAGTCAAGTTGTGGTTAAGCTGTCCAAGTCTTTGGACTGGCGAGTTCTTAAGAGTAAGTCACTGTTAGAACGTCTCGTGGACGGCCCAAGGTCAGAAAAATACCTTTCAAACACAAAGAAATGAGCCTTGTGACAATGATCTAAATTTCTAAAATAAAACAGTTTTAATGATCTTTACCTTGATTTGGTTCAAGAATTTGGTATTTGTCCAAAAACAAAATTACATAAAATCAAAATTACACAAGTAAACAGAATTACCACTTTGATACCTAGGTCCAAAAGCAGCGTTGCAGTTCAACAATGATAGTCCCCACAGCGAAGACTCCCAAAAGGACAGCGCACAAGTTATACAACACTCAGGTAATAATTACAAGGGAATCTTCTCATCAGTCTTTGCCTGGTCTGGGAGTGTCTACTTCTCATTTCTGTTGTTAGTTCGTATGTTCCCTTAGCGAGTTCATTAGACGATCGGAATTGATTACCGGCATTGCCCTGCAGTGATTGCTGATGACACAACCCCATGGGTTCTATGCCCAGCCTATCACATTTGTAATACAGCCATCCCTTTTTTGGTTATTCCCCCGTAACCTTTTTATATTACCCAACCTCATCCCAGTCACTGTCGCTATGTGTCACCACTGACATATACGTGGACCACACCAATTGCATATCCCTTTTTGATTCCGAAAGCTGAATCTTTGGCTTTAAAAAGACGACAGTAGACAATGTAGCTATCAAGCTCCGGCGGGATCCAAAATATTAAATCCTGGCACTAGAGGTAGAACTCCAATCTACCATTATTGTAGAGTAAAATAGCTATAATTATAAGTTAGCTCCAGCGCTCTAGTTCAGCTCCTCTGATTCACTGCTGACAGAGAGGTCCTGCCAGTGATAGTATTTTTAAACTACTCACAGATAGATTCCCCTTTCTAACAAATAATCATTACATCATTCTCATGATAAAAATGACCCGCACATCAAATCAGATTTCACAATCCATTACATCACTTCATATATATAACTTTGTGGGGGAATGCCCAGATATTGCAATGTTTGATTCTTTTAAAACATAAAACAAGTGAAGTCAGTTACTAAGTTTAGCATTCTTGGGGCATCCCCCACTTCCCCTATAGTGCAACTCAAACAGTGCACTTAGCCAAAACAACTAGGGGTATTCCCCTTTCTCTCTTTTTATAGTAAACAAAAAATTTTCCCTGTGAGAGAAATCCTGTTCTCAAATTAAAATTGAGAAGAAAATAATATTTTAAAAGTTTAACCAGAAAATGGAGGCCATATAAACATCCTCCCCCTAAAAAGAAAATTGAATGAAAAGAAAATTTTCCAACATCTGGCTTTATACCTTAACCATGTTGTGGTTAATTTTACATACAGTTTACACAGTGCAAAAATTTACACGTTGTATTATAAGTTTGATTGCTGCCTTCAGTCAAGATTAATCAAATTGTAAGACAAATTTTCGGAACAAAATTTACGTAACTCTGGACAAGGCATCTGCCAAGACATTATCTTTGCCTTTGATATGTCTTATGTCCAGATGTATTTGTAGATTAAAATCCACCTGACAAGTCTTTGATTCTCGTTTTTTCTCTTGTGGATGAAAGTCAACGGATTGTGATCCGTGTACACTAGAACTGGGATGCACTGTTGTACTCATCAAGTACACTTCAAAATTTTGCAAATGACAGAAACAATTGCAAGACATTCCTTCTCAACGTTGAGTAGTTTTTCTGATGTTTGTTAACTGTCTTAGGAGTAATTAACATACAGGATGATCTACAATTTTCATCTGCTTGCATGAAGAACTCCCACCACAGCTACATCATGGCATATCAACTGCACAAAATTGAAATTGTTCTGAAAGTCTGGCGCAATCAAAACTGGCGCATTCATTAAAATAGATTTGGTTCTAAACGCTTTTTTGGCATGCTATGGACCAGACAAATTTGCGGTTTCTCAGAATGTGTCAGCGGACACGAAATTCTGAGATATTTTGACAGTATTTTCTGTAAACCCAACCATACCTAAGAATCTCATAGATCTCTCTTCTTGTGGGTGTGGGGAATTTCTCAATGGCTTCAACTTTTGCAGTGATTGGCCTCCCTAATTGGCCCCTTGTGCCTACAACATGCCCTAAGTACGTGACATTTGCATGGCAAAAAATTAACTTTCACCAGATTCACAGTCAAAACCTTGCTTGAGATAATTTCTCAAATAGCGGATGGAGCTCTCATGTGTTTCTTCCCATGTTTAACTGTACACAAGGAGCCATCGACATAGGCTTCACAATTTCTAGTCTGCAACTGCTCTGTTCACTAGTCTTTGGTATGTTGCGGCAGAATTTTTTGACCAAATGCCATTCTTTTGTATTGGGGATAGGCCATCGGGGGGGGCGTACAAAAGGCTTAAATTCTTTGGCACGGTCAGTGAGGGGAAACTTGCCAATACCCAAATCACAAGATCAAAGTTGACTAACAAATTTGGCATTTCCAACTCTATCTATGCAATCATCAATTCGTGGAATCGGATATGAGTCGGTTTTGGAACACAAGTTGACTTTTCGAAAATCTTTGACAAAACGAAATGAAAAACACTAAGAGTTTGGGACCAGAATACAGGGGAACTCCATTCACTAGTGCCTTTGTTTACGATCAGTGTGTATACATGGATTTCACTTCATTTCTGACATGTTGCAAGTTGATTGGATTCACCCTATAAGGAGGTTGCTTTACAGGATCGGAGATCCCCATCGAGTTTCATGGGTTATGACAGGCGTCTCACTGGGTACACAGGAAATCTGTTTTCCCACTCAGAATTAACTCTTCCAATTCACCCTTGGTTGACTTTGTGGGAGGTAGGTGATCCTAATTTGTCAAATTGGCAAGTATGTCAGAATTTTGCAATTTATTTGACACCATAATTGATTTTCTGTGTTACAGTGCTGTTTTTTTTGTTCAGGTTCTGACTCTGTGATGTTGTAATCATTTGTACATTCAATCACTAACTCTAGATGACATTACACATGCAGGCTTTATGTCAATCATCTCTTCATTTATACTCTTTGAGCATATTTTATGTGACATAACTGGTACGACTTTTGTCTAACATGGTGTTTGATCCATAGTCAAGGTCTCCCACTTTGTTCTCAATTCATATGGTCCAGAATATTTTGGCTGCAAAGGAGCCCTTGTATTGGAAAAAAGTGCCAAACCATGTCACCCGGCCTGACTACTCTGCTCCTTTGCAACTTTGTCATACATGTTTTCATTTTGGCCGGCTCGCTGTTTGAGAGTTTGTTTGGCAATTTCTGTGGCTCTTTGGAGCCTGTGTATGAATTGAGACACATAGTCTAAAAATTCACATCAGTATTTTCACACAACCCCAATATCTCTTTCAGTTAGTTTCAATGGGCCCCTAACTTTGTGACAAACACCCCAACACCAAATCAAATGGACTTAAATCCTAATGACTCTTGATACAGCCTTTGGTGAAAATAAAGGCGATGAAACTCCCTCATTCCCAATCCTCTCAAATTTCCAAAAAAACAAAGGTTTTGATCATTGTGTTCACTGGTTTGGTGGGACCTTTCTAAGGCCCCCTGGGAATCTGGGGGGTGGTATGCTGTGAAGAGAAACTGTACTGGGAAAATTCCCACTTGTGCAGAACTTGTTGGAACAAAACCGACATGAAATTTGATCCTGGATCGAGACTAATTGATTTTGGAAGGCCTACTAGGGTGAAAACTTTTGGTAAGAGCTTTCACAATACTTTGTGCCTAATATTTCTCAAGGGTATAGCTCAGGGAATCTTGTGGAAGCACATGATGGTCAGAAAATATTGATTTCCTGATTGGTCTTTGGAAATGGTCCTACGCAATCTATTACAGACCGCTACTCAATGGCTCATCAAATGCTGGTGGTATTGGTTGCAAGGGAGAAGCCAGTAGGGAATTTTCTTGCTTAGGCGCCCACCATTTGACCAGTGTGTGACAAGCTTACAATATCAGACACACTTTTCTGAGTGTAGGCCACCCAAAAATGACTCCTAATTCGGTCATGTGTTTTCTCACACTAAGTGTCTGCCATGGGACATCATGGGGCTATGCCTATCACTTCCCAATGGTATACCTTGGCACTACAATTTGATCCACGACCTTCCATCCCTGATCTACAAGTGCATCGGGTGGCCGCCATTTTCTCATGAGGACAACATTTTGCGTTGTAGAAACATACTAGGAATGCTCGGCTTACTGTTGCGACAAGGCCCTCTCACCTAATTCCTTAAGTGCTGGGTCGTTGTGCTGTCATTTACCAGCTTGTCATGGCTGAAAGGGTCTCCTTTACAGTCCATAACTCTATCATGCTCAGTGGCTGGATTTCATTGGTTACCAGCTTGTCACTTTGTTGTGTCTCAGGGGCTGGATTTTCAATACTTGGGAATTTAGTCTCCCTGAAGAGGGAAGCTGACCTCCCAAATTCCTCCCAATTTTGAAGAAAAAACAAGCATTCCTCTAAATTTGGGACAAGTCATCCTCGACGCTCTTCCTATGTGAATGAGTATTTTGACTGTTCATCACCTGAGCACTGTTTTCGTGGAGGCTTTTGGGTCACTGACCTAGTACTGCACATGCCCCCCCATGCTGGGAAAAATGTCTTTTCCTCAATCAAATTTATCCACTGTACAGGGCACCTGGGAGACTACGGGATCTGGGAGTACTTTCCCCAATGCCCCAATCATTTCCCTAACAACATGGATACACTTTAACTGGGAGGAGAGTCTGTGTTCTAACACCAATGTTGACAGTTCCAGAAACAAGTTTGTGTCTGATTTCAAATTCCTTTTGTGAAGAGGGACACTAATACAATCCATAACCTATCCCCTGAATCAAAGCACTGTTCATGTGGAACTCTCAATATAAATTGGAAGTGCATCTTCCAATAATCATTAGACTGCGCGCAAGCCCGTGTCCGCATTCATATTCTAATGGGTTTTGGATCGAAACTATCACCTGAAAGTGACACACATCCCTCCAAAACAAAAGCTTAAAGTCATCCCTACTTTTTCTGTGTAAATTCCCTTTTGGGGAATTTCTTGTTTTTCTGAACAGAAGAATGAAATTTTGACCGCAAAGTAACTGCAACAACTTATTGTTTTGCTCACCTTTGGCTTTCAACATTTGGTGGATAGCATGTATCTTCCCAACACCTTGGGACTTAGTATGTCCTGGCTTTTTACAGTTGATGGCATGGAAACTGTGATTTGGGGCCCATTCCAATGCTTTTGATTGCACCATTATGTCCTTACTCCCCTTTTCATGGAACCTGACTGGGATTCCCCTCCTGAGTGCTACCCCCCCCCCCCCCCCCATGAGACGCTTTGTTAGAACCCGACTTATTGTTGTATTTGTTGTCCCTAGTAAATTCTTGGCTAGCCCTACTGTGTATGACTAATTTGGTGTGTCAACGCATAATAGTAGGCCTTAAGGCTGCTTCACGCAAAATTGTCAATTTGTTTTCATCCAGATGGTTTTGAGATCGGAGGTATACATGTTTGACTTCTTCAACTAACATCAACTCCCTAAGTTGACCAAAATTTTGCCGACTTCTTTTGAGAGAAGCCAGCGATTCAAACAATTGTTTCACGTTAAACGGGCAAATTCAACATGGTACTGGTCATCCGTTTTCTGACAAGACCTGAATGGTTGTCTATAGCTCTGGTCCCAATTCATATGCTTTGAGCACTGCCTGCTTAAAACCTCGTCATAATAATACATTGTCTAATGACATGGACGAATATTATTTCTCGGGCTTTTTACCAAGAACACTGACTGTAGCAAAAAACCCCCCCCCAAAGGTCCAAGACTCTTGGACCATTAAAAGCTATGGCAATTTCTCATAGTGTAAGAAGTATTGTCTACTTCTTGTTCCTGAAATTTTGGAACCAGGCAAATATTTTTCGACCGCTTCAAAACCAGATTTCTTGGAAGAGTGGATGAACTTAGCCTGTGTTTCAACTTTTCTAACTCTAGTTGAGATTAAATCTCTTCTTTTCATATCCATTTGCTGTGTAATTCATCTCTTTTTGTTGCATTCTTTTTGAAATTTCAATTTTCCCCAAAAAAAACGAAAAACACTTTCCCAAATTTGCATTGTTTTCTTTTTCTTAATTCAATTTCACTTTTCTTGTGTTCCATCCCATCTTTTTCACTTATTTCTAATTCCTTGAATCAAGGTCTTTTAAACTTGAATGCATCACCTTTGCCCTGTTTCCTGAATTTCTTCTATCTAATCCAAATATGAACTATCCCAAACATCTTCCTGGACAAATTTTTCAATCAAATTATTTGATGACTTGCTTTCTCATAGCATGTTTGCCTCAAGTCCTAACTGCTTGGCTTAGTTTCATTAACTCAGGCTTACTCAGCTCATCAAACTTCTCCCAAGGTATTTGCCCTATGAACACTGCTGGATCAAACTCCATTGTGATTGTACTCTACAACACAATTATACTAACTTGAACCAAACGCAATGGTAGAGAGTACAGGTAATACACACAAAATTTTGGATGCCAAAAATGTGCAACAATGTAACCAACTATTATACAACCCTTTTAATGTGTAATTCTGCTAAGTGCTCAAATTTATCTCAAATTCAATTCCAGGGGGAAAACGAGCCCAATTCTGTTAGAGTCTCGTGGACGCCCAAGGCAGAAATAACTTTCAAAACACAAATAAATGAGCCTTGTGCACAAGGGATCTAAAGTTATAAAATAAAACAGTTTTAATGTTTTCGTGACTTGATTTGGTTCAAGAATTTGGTATGTCCAAAACAAAATTCATAAAATCAAAATTTACACAATACACAGAAAGTACACTTTGATACCTAGTGTCCAAAAGCAGCGTTGCAGTTCAACAAGGATATGTCCCCACAGCGAGCACTCCAAAATGACAGCAGCCAAGTTCATACAACACTCTCAGGTAATAATTCCAAGGGAATCTTCTCAGTCCTGAAGGTAATCTTGTCCAGCAGTTCAAGCGACGGGGCTTCCCTCGACGACAAATGGTCCCCAATAATAAAATCCAGGTATATACCACCATCAGTCTGTCGCGTCGCTATGTCCTCATATAGGGACCACAAATGGAATCCCTTTTTGATTCCGAAAACTGCAAGCTTTTGGTCTTTTAAAAGACGACAGCAGGACCATTAGCTACAAGCTCCGGCGGCATCATCAAATATTAAATCCTGGCACTAGATGTTAGAACTCCAATCTACAATTATTGTAGAGTAAAACTAGCTATAATATACTGTATAGCTCCCAGAGCTCTAGTTCAGCCCTCTGGATTCAAAATGCTGCAGAGGGAGTCCTTCCAGTGATAGTATTTAACTACTCAACAGATAGCGTCCCCTTTCTAACAAGAACATTACATCATTTCTCATGCATATAAAACATGACCCTGCACAATCAAAACTCAGATTTCACAATCTAATTTACATCACTTCATATATATCAACTTTGTGGGGGAATTCCAAGATCTTGCAAGTTTTGATCTTTAAGCATTATAACCAAGCTGAGTCAGTTTACTAAGTTTTTAAAAAGGCATTCTTGGGGAAATCCCCACTTTCCCCTATTGGGCAATCAAACAGGTGCACTTAGCAAAACAACTGGGGTATTCCAGTCTCTCTTCTTAGTAAAACAAAATACTTTTCCGTGAGAAATCTTTTCTCAATAAATTGAGAAAAGAAAATAATATTTTAACAGTTTAACCAAGAAAAAAAGGAGGCCATATAACAGACCTCTTATTGCTCTATCTCTTTCTTCACGCAGTCTGCGGGTATCATCTGTCACCCAGGCTAGCATGCCACATGGTTTGCGCTTGCCGACCACCTTCTCTGCTACTTCAGCAAACAGTCTTTCGAACTGGTCGTATCTCTCTGTGATTGAAGTGTGTGTTTCACAAAGGAGATCTCTAAACTGTTGACAGTTCGATCTGAAATTTCTGGTTGGTATCAGCATTGCAAGCTTGGTTCCAATTGAACTTAGAGTTTGTAATTATTGAATACATCTAGCGAACAACTCTGTTTTCGTTAGAAAAGACACAGGTTTTCCACGGTAGATAACAATAATCGGAAAATGTAATGTTTATCGTTGAAAAAATAGGCCCGTTATTCTCACACAAGTGTTTACGCTAATGCAACGGTTAAATCGCAATTTAAACGGCCGCTAAAATAAACGCAATCTCAAAGCATGGTTAACTTTTAAACGCTGTTTAAATTTTAGCCGAACATCGTTTAAAGTGGCTAAAACGTTGTTAACTTATGCCATGATATACTAAGCAATCGAAGGAGGCGTAGCGATTTTTTCCATAGCTTTATGACATCACTTCCGTCGTTTATGGGAAAAACGGACTGCCCGCATCCGATATTTCATCGATACGTCGCTAGCATACCCAAGTAGACTTGACGAAAACAGTTGACTTGAATTCAACTCAATCGCTCGACGATCCCATGCGACATTGGACGCTGGAGCGATTGACAACACAAAACGCTACGAGCTTTTTTTTTTTCCCTGCGATTTGACAGTTGCCCGCTGCGACAGCAACATATATCATGGACATTGACTTGGGCCGGGGGTAGTTTCATTAAGGCGTGTTTTTAACTCCACGCTTTCATCAAATGCCTGATATTTACTGATATGTGATATCGTGGTTGACCAGTTGTCTTCTGTATTTCTCCTGTTAAATCTTTCTTTTCTTTTTGAATTCAATACAATCGCTCCGACGCTCCCAGCGAAAATTGCGCTGCGAGAGCGATTGTGGTCAGGTCAGGTTTCCTTTGAGGGCCTGATAATGGTATCCTGGTAACAAGTAATACCTGTCCCAGGGCCGGGTTGTTGGCGGTTAAACCGTCACCCCATCGGATTTCTGATGAGGAGGGTAGCTGGTACCCTGTAGAATGAAAAAGATCTACCTACAAGGCGTCAGCTTGGAGAGCTAATGGCGGCGCCACCCAGCAACTATGCTGTCTTGCATGGTGGCGGGGTTGCCCAAGGGCTAGGCCCACCGCCGAAAAAACTGTGGATTGACGTCAGGAAAGCTCGGTCAATGATCTTTGCTCCAATAAATCCTCACACAGCAGTTTGCTGAGTGAGGTGTATCCGGCCACCATGTTAACGGGGACAAAACCGGATTAAAACTTTGGTATAACTAACTAAAATAACTTTGCTTTCTGAGTCCTCAGTTGATTTTTCTCGTCCACTTTTCCTTTGCTTCTATTTTTATGTTTTGTGTATCTGTATATTATTGAATAATAAAGTAGCAAGTGCGGCACATGGAATACAACAGTTTAAATAGGCCGGGGTGCGTTTTGTCTCCATCACTGAGGCAAATTCCTAAAGCTCCTTGCATAATTAAGGTGACATTCTTGAAATTCACCCGTGGGCTTCCTGCATATAGCATTTACAACTATGGAATGGAATGCATTATCGACCTATAAATATTACGCGTAAGTAATATTATAGGCCCGATTATAGGCGAAGATATGCCACAGTTCAGTGTATGATATTTACGGCGTTTAAATACCGTGGTTAGCTAAACGACTTGTTAAATATTTAACCTGTGGTTTTTAAACTGTGCGTTTAGCTAACCACAGTTTACGCCTAACCACCGTTTATTTTAAAACATCGTTTGAGAATACGTCCCATAATATTTTGCTCGAATGTTTTGCGACAACTATTTTATCACTATAGAAAAAACGATTGAAATTATTGTCTATCTTGACATAGACAAAATCCCAGAATATTTTTTCTAGGACTACCTAGATTGAAGCATCCTGTTAATCACCCACAGTGGGGCGTCTTCTGGTATGGGTTTGCTTGAGGAACTGCTTCTTCTTGTTGAATCCACACAGAGGCGATTGACCTGTCGATGCTTGCCGCTTATACTGGGCCAGCTCTGGGGACTCCCACGATAATGTTCTTTTTATACGCCCCCCTTCTTCATCACTGGTTTAGTCAATACTGAGCACTCATTCTACCTTTCGTTCTTCTGACGTTAAGCCTATTAAGGGCAATGCTTTTTTTCGTCCTTGCAGTTTCTGAAGATTCAAAGCAAAACAAAGAACAGTAAAATTATATGTTCTATACTAACCCACGTCTTTGTAGATTTTAAATTATCTTCAGTAAAGAAACTTTGTGCATTTTGTTCTGTAGGGATCAATGAGACAAGAGAAGATTTCAATAGCTTCCCACAATACATTGCTTCCAATGGAGGTTTTTGTGCAGCTACTGATGTGAATCGTTATAGATGAAACATGGGTAAATTGTCAGTACTGATCACGAACTTGCATTTTAAGAATGTTTCATCTCTAAAGATTCACATGAATACCTGTACAAAAACTTCCATTGGAAGCAAAGCATTGTGGGAACTACTGATATCTTCTCTTCAACAGGGCCATTGTCTCTGTGAAGGGAGAAGAAAAAGTATAGATAAGTCAAAATCCTCAATTATGTGACTAATCTTTGGCAAGTAAGGTTTGACGATTGAGTTGACTTCAAAGGACATTTTAGAAAGTTTTAGCCCACACGTCCCTCTGGAAAATGTCGTCAATTTCCACAGGAGGGGGTCGGGTAAAGGTTCTACAGGGGTAAATTTTATATAATGGTCCAAATAACGTTAAGTATAGCACAAATTTTTCTTTTAGTAACAAGGAGTGAAAAAGTCTATGGTGACCTGTCTGTAAAATGCATCGGTATGAGTCAAGATATACAACAAAATAGGCTAAAGATCAAACATTTATTCAGCAAAGGTCAAGGTCTTATACTGTTTTGTTTCAATTGAGTTTAAAAGTATTTTTAAAATTTATAAAATTACATTGATTTAAAGTATGTTTGGTATATTTGCCCTCTTGGCATCTTCTCATGGTTACAGGGGAGTGGGAACTCCCCTGTAACACCCTTCAATGGGGGACAAAATTCCAGTTGCTACAAGTGTAGGTATACCCGACATAATTAATTCAAGTAATTTAAAATTTTTTTAGATATACTTTTAACTCATCAACCATAGAGTCTAGTGGGTAGAAGGGGTGTTCGTGCACCCCTAAAATAACTCAATCAATGTCACTATATCAGAAAAAATGCGTACAAAACGGTTAGCTATGTTAAAAAAATCCAAAAGTGTCCCACGTATCATTTTTATGCAAATTTATGCAAATTAGTATCACCATGTACAGACAAATACAATTTTCGATATATCTCCGCCAATACTGTTTTGATAAATGAACAAATAGTGACTGGACCTATGTTTCGAGGTCAAAGATCACGATGGAACCATTTTGAAAATTGCCATATGTCCACATGATACATATATCAATTAGGATCGCCATTAAGCCAAATCCATATTTGCATATCGTGGCCATATTCCATACATACCTGCCCACAATAGAGGCACCTCATAAATTAGGTTTATTTGTCAGTAACTTACAAGAACTTGGTAACGGGGGATTTCCCTGTTTCCGTAAACGTCCGGGAAAAACCATTTCCGAAGAAGCATTGGCAGCTGTTAACTTAACTTTCACTGACGGCGGTAATTTTTGACTTCAGCATTACATTATACTGAAAAAAAGTTAAGTAAGGGTTTGCTGACGTGTAAACGTGTTGTTAATATCTAACCGTGTAGTGACCCTCCGGACGTTTTAACGTTTACACGTCCCCGCACTATTTCCAATGCAACCTGAAAGCATTCTCTGTTGGTGGGAGGGACAGGTCTAATTGATCTATAAAAATATATTTTTTCCCAAATAATAAAAATAACCTAAATTATGTAGAAATAACTTACCTGGAAAATCGTTTTTGGAAAGAATCTAAATACGATTTTCCATTCAATATATATGGTATTTTTTTTTTTTTCAAAGTTTGGGAAGATTTAATCACCTCGTGTTCAAAACTGTTTACAATTTTCGCCTTAATCGGATGAATTCGATTGTGAATCTCCTGCACATGCGCATTACGTATGGCGCGGCACTTAAAACCGAGACTTGTGCACGATGGAAAAGTATCCAGTGTAACCATTCAGACTCGGGCTTGCCAGTTATTGCCGAAAACAACTCATTGGTGTGTGTATACATGAACTGATGAAGTTGGTCAGTTTTGTTAAATTTCATCCGATATAGTCCTAAAGTCACACATGTACTTTGTACTAAGTTTAATAATTTCCCCTGTTTCCAGTGGTCGCATTGAGTTACATTATGGCTTCCAGGACGCTCTTTTGCATTTTCGGATGCATAAAATACATTTGCTTGAGGCTAAACGCGTGGCGCTGGACTGGAAAAAATCCTTGAAATATCACTCCCGATTTCATTTTCCACAAGTATACTCACCAAAGGTTAAAATTCCAAGATGACTTTGCCACATTCGTGTTGCCTAAATTTTGAATTTCACAACTTAATTAGGTTTTCAAGCTTTTTCATTTCTTATTTCGCATGTTACAGAAGTTTTGTAAACATGATTACTATCATTCTTCGGGAAAACCCCTGCAAAGCACGCACGCGATACATGAATTGGTCTACTCACATACTTCACTTAAACCTTATTGACTGCATAGCACGTAATGACAGCAGAAGAGTCTAACCGGGCCAGCAGTGGCATATCGCCCTAGAGGTACCAATAATTGCTCACCACGTTTTTAGTTGGCCAACCTATATCACTCCACGCACGTGTCATGCTTGTATTGAAGACAGTATAATAACCAAGTCCTGTTTTTTAATTGTCCTAAAGTATCGAACGTATTTGCTTTTTCATATGCACACTTAATTTTGGAGGTTCAACACTCATATCAAAAAAGGAATCGAAAGTTTGTGGGACTATATTTTCGTATAGGATTGGCCACTGTGTGCACTGTAACAAAGAACAGAATAAGGCGGGTCCGAAAGTGCAGTGCGTATGATATGTGCATATTTAATTAGCCACCCAGAGCGCAGCGTGGGAACTTAAATGTCCTGGCGCCGTCAACTAATCCCTTACCACCAATAGAAACGTTCAATTTGTCTCAATGGGTTCCTGTAGACCCAGCTCTCTTAACAAGCTTTAACAAAATGATCCTCTGATGCACCAAATATCCATATCCTTAGAATCCTTTGTTTTTCGGAGTTATTGTTTTTTCGGAACTGGTCAGGTGAACCTAGTCTCTCACAAACCAGGGCCTCACAAAGTACCAGTTTTAAATGATATCTTTTGCAGTCCTGTGCACAGACTAAACCGTAATATACGTCTTCTCTGCATGCTTAACCTTGTTCCATCGAATCTCTTTCGCGGCTATGGGCCTGTACAAATGCCGCTTTCAACTGTTCGGACGTTGATCAAA
Source organism: Ophioderma brevispina (assembly GCA_023653785.1). Classification (NCBI taxonomy): domain Eukaryota; kingdom Metazoa; phylum Echinodermata; class Ophiuroidea; order Amphilepidida; family Ophiodermatidae; genus Ophioderma; species Ophioderma brevispina. The sequence continues at coordinate 33,498 of JAMKCH010008204.1, forward strand.
CGGCACCCAAAAGCGAGGTTAAATTAGAATATTAAGAACTGGCTATAATCATTATCATACATGTTAACTATTTCACACGGCGATGTTAGGGGAATTCCCCAAAACAGATGTGTTTACCTCTGTCTTCCGATTTTAAAAAAGTGAGAAATCAATGTGGTTTTGATTCATTTAGCCTAACGTACTTGGACTTTCCATACTTGTAATACTGAAACCTACGCACCTCACTATATACCTAATATATTTTTCGGAGGTAAATTTTTCAACTAATTATGCACGTCCACACAACTTTTACCTTGAATTTTGTCCTCTCTCCTCTCTCTCTATATATATATTTAATTATATATATTTATATATTAATCTTATATTATATGTTAAGTCCAACTAGATGATATATTTCCATAGCCTATTTTCCCTCCCCTCACCACGCCGGCACCAAAGGCATCCCTTACCCTATCATATCACCACATTTAATTCCAAAGATAGTCACCTAAACTACACTGGTATTTAATTAGTAAGTAAAGTAAAAGTCCTCGTGCCGAGCAGCTCGTGCGGCGTAGTGCCCTCTCTCTTCCTTAGCGTTTTGGGCCAGACTCTCCGTATAATGTTTGCTGTGGGGGTTCCGCCACTCCTCCCGCACAGCGAGTCTTTACTTCCCCATCATTGAATAATTGCTGTTACCCATTTATACACATGGGTGGAGAGGAGTACTATTAAAAATTAATTAAAGGTAAAGTGCCTTACTCAGGGCACAACGTTGGCCTCAGTGGGACGCGAACCCACGACATTTGGGATTGCGGGACAGCGCTACCCTGGACCAACACTTGCCCTCCCCATTATTATGTAATTTTAAATATTTGAGAACTTATACATGAGCCGAGTTTACTTTACGTGGGAACTTGGGCTACAAGTAGCCCAGATTGAATATCCAATAACCATAACAACTAATGAAAGAAAACGAAACAAACAATAGCATCCGATTTTTTCTGTCGTGACGCGAATATTCTACCGGAGAAGATGGTCTAACATTTAGAAATCCCATCTTTTTTCTGTCCAGCTAACCCTGCTTTCTAACGTGTCCAGCCACCACTGGTTACCTGTCCAGAACTACTTTTTAATTTAGACTACGTCTCCGTCCCTCGGGCCAGCATATAATTAAACTTGCCAGTGCCGCGTACGCGGTGATGATTAAATGATTTATAGATTGAAATTCTATTGAAAAGACGAGACGGGAGCGTCAAAGTTCTGAACAAATTGAAGCACAACCGAATTTTGGACATCAAAATACGCCAAATCAGCACCGACTTGGTATTGATAAAAACGCTGCTCGTTTTGAAGAGACTTCAAAGGAGGCGCGCATTTGATTGATGTAAGTCATAGTACTCTCTATCTTTCAAAAATCGAGGGGAAAAATTTCTCCCTGTTATGTCTATGTAAAAGACAGTTGTGGGTGTGCAAACTACTCATTGACGGTATCAAGTTACATTATACGCCCTCATCGGTGAAAATTGTCGGGTCCACTACAGTATATTCCTGCTGTTGTTTCATAGAAACTTGTGCATACAAAAGCTAGACAGATTGTCAAATAACGTGTCACCTGCAGATGAAGAAGTTGTCTTGCTTCTGTAACACTGTCTTCTGAAATGTCATGTCGATTGCCTTCACCAAAATTACCCAAATTTGGACAGTCAACAAACTTCCAAGCCTTCAAGAAAGTTTTCTTCCCAACCTTACTGAGGTAGCTCACATCATCCATACCAGAGAATGCATACAGAACTGGTTGTAGAAGACAGTCTGGTTTCCCAAGATTAGCAGCTATGGTGTGACAGGGAATGTAATCATCATCTCTCCTCCTAACATAGATCTGATCTCTCCTCCTAACATAGATCTGAACTTCATGAATCTTTGATGCATAGTAGACACACATCACAATGATATCAGTATCTTATCACAACTTGTACTTCCTGTCTCTGAATACTGTACAAGGAATAAAGTATAACTCTTGTATCAGCCTCCTCATCGGCTTGCCAAAGAACAAGTTCGTTGTTATCGACTCGGCCTGAAAATTCTCCCATCAGTGGCTTGCCGATAATAGCCTCATTGCCGGCCTTGCAATTGCTGTCTACGAATTTTTAAAATACCATTTTCATCGACTAAACCACCAGACACAAGAAGAGGCGATCTTCTGATGTAGTCGTTAAAAGACTAAAATAAAGACTTCTTTCGGGCACAAATCGGCTGGATATTCTGGGAAATCATCACAATCTACGACGATATCTTTGTCCGTTAATTCGTAATCACTGTTGTCGTTTAATGTCAACGTATAATCTCGAGCGGCAATCTTATCGGATTGGCGAGCGGCAATGTAAATCCCAGTCAGGTTGTGGCTACTCTCTCCAATCTCTTTACTCAATGCACGGTGAAACGCGGCCAAAAATCTTTCGAATCGAGTCTGAAATTTAATCGACTTGTCTTTCTCAATCACGTGTAACCACCACAAAAAAAATAATCCATTTCTTTTTATAGAAAAACATTGGAGAACGCGATTTCCAATCGTATTTAGGAAATACGACTTCGCTCGATGTATTTTCAAGTTGACTCATTTTAGTCCAGTTATAGTGAGTGGTTCCATGTTGTAAAAGTCAAAAGTCCATCGACCAAATTGTAGTAGAAAATTCCTGTTCACCATGCCGAGTAACACACTAGGCCCATAATATACTACCAGTCGCAAGGAGCGGAGCGATTTTTGTATGACATCACTTCCGTCGCTGTATTGGAAAAGCGACTGCCTATATCTCATCGATAAGTCGCTAGCAATCCCCAATCGACTTGACGCAAACCCACCAAGCATTGACTTGAATTCACTCAAATCGCTCTCCGCTCAAAGCGACATTTGACGCTGGAAGCGATTGACCAAACGCTACAAGCGTTTTTTTCCACTAGCGATTTTACAGTCCGCCCTGCGACAGCAAGTATAATCATGGGCATCACTCCTAAGAATATCAGCAAATCCCCAGAAAGGACTGAACTCTGTGGTACCAAGCAGTTGTTGACATTCCTTCCTAAATCAAGATGTGCAAAGAAATGACTGTAGAGCTGCTTTGTTTGCCCCAGCATTCCTAAACTCTCCAAGATGGTGTCATCAAATGATGCTCAACATTAAAAAGCTTCTCAGGAACTCCATTGCTCACAATATGTTTTCACTTGATGTGCTGCCAGTGTCCTTGCCCTGGTACCCATATGCTATCCTGGACATACCATAAATGCGGTACATCGACTGTGCTCTCTTTCCAGTCCACGTTGTCTATGGCAAAATGCAGAAAGTTCCACAGCTAATTGTGGTGAATAACAGATACCTTCCCTTTAATTCTGTGGCGATTATATTATTGTTTTGGTCCCAGAACTCTTTGAAAGGTTCATAGCTACACTTTGATTCAAGCAGTTGAGAGTGGTTATGAGCTTTTTGCTTCTTGTTTCATTGTAGATATGAACCGCCTACCTAGCTAAAAGGTGTTGGTTGCTGCAGGTTGAGTACACGTCTTGTCTAGGTCTATACATCCGTCTTCTTTCCACCTTGCATTTTGCACCTTTCGGATTCAGAAGATGTTTGTTGAATTGCTATAGAAATTCTAGGCGTCTGTGTGTGTGGGTGTGTGTGCAGGTGTGCGTGCGTGTGTGCGTATGAGGGAAATTTTTTAAATTTCTGAAAATCTCACATTGCATAAAAATTATGAAATTCCGACAGGTTTTTTTTTTACATCCTTCCTGAATTTGGGAAAGTCTTGTTGAGGCTGTAAAGTCCAGACTAATCCCTTCTGTTTGCCTTGAACACTTTACAACACCATTTTCACAAACTTCATTGAGCTGGATACGGAAAAAAGCTGCCTTTCCCTCATCACAGAGCTTCTTGAGAGCCGGCCAAAGTTCTCATGCTGTGCTTGCACTCTTTTTGCTGATATCCTGAGATACATACAGCTTGCAACTTTTGAACTGCTTACTTTTAAATTCCACAATACAAGCTTTTGCGACAAACTCTTTTAGCAATGTAAGACTTGAAGCACACTGTAATTGGTCTGGGCTTATTTTGTCCATCCAAACTAGACCTGAGAGAAAATTAAAACTACTTAGCTCTCCAGTTAGACAAGGATGTATATTTATTAATCTTTCCATGGAGATGGCCAGCGCACTAGTGTTTGAAAAAAAAAGGCGCTTTGGCTGGATTCGAACCGGCAACCTGCGTATTACATGCACGGATGCTCTACCAACTAAGCTATCAAGGCGGTTAGTAGCGAGCGATCTAGATATCATCTATAGGTGTTAGGTTCGAAAGGTGGCCTTTGCTTTCGCTAGCGGATAGCATCAGAATCCTAATTTGTTATTATAAGAAAAAAGAAAAAATGAAACTTAATTACAACAAACTTTATACTTGCAATGTGCACAAGGAATTCCATTATCTGAAATTCAATACCATTTCATTATGAATGATGTGAGCTCAAAATTTAAAGTAGCAAGTCAAAGTCTGATTCGCTCATTGGTGATCACATTCCAAAATAAATCTTCCAAGCACATGCCAAACTCAGCTCCAAGGATAGTGAGTGCCCATCCAAAAGAAAACATCTGTAGAGAACCAGTATATGGAAGAAGCTGTCCCCATCTGCTAGTAGTGAAACTGGAGTACATGTATATCCAAGTATTTGTGGTAGAAACCTATTCGTAAAGCAATATTAGCACATTTTTTTGAAGAGCGCCCCAAATTTTTCAAAAAAATTGAGATTTTTACATGGTTGCATTATTAACTGGCTAGTAAACTATACCTGTGAATTGTTAAGCTCGAGAATGTCTGTGTGTCACAAACGAAGGAATTTTGTAATTAGATCCCGATAATAATTCAACGGCTGCTGGAAACGGCCTTCCAATGTGAAATAGCCAGGAAATAGCGCCATGTACGTGTCTACGCTCATCCATTAGTTGTTTTATTGGTTCAGGCAAGTCAAGTTAGAGGTTATCTTCTCGAGGTGACACTAAACACAAATGACCATACAGGGGCTTGCTGCAACATGGGTCTCATTTTCAGCCTTTTCATATATGAATGATCCCTTTTTCTTGCCAATTTTATTATAGGGTATATATGTTGGGTTTTTTTCAAAATTTTTAAAATTAGTCTAATTTCCTCAACATGAAGACAAAAATTTTCCAAATTTGCTAAATAGGCCAAAATTTTGATGAAAAAAATGGCAAATTGTGTTAAATTTGGCCCAAAATTTGCATCTCTGGTATAGCTATGGGTCCCTTTTTTTAGCAAAAATCGGTATGGATATGGGGCCTACTTCCAGTCTCTTGGAGGCACGCGTCCCCACACAAACCAAACTTGAGATCCCCCTTCCCGGGGTGCCAGAGTCATGTTGGTTTGCGTAGGTAAGTGTCACAGGGGGATGCGTGTGAGCAGTAGAGGAGCCACTCGTAATTGAGTTAAGTTTGGTGAGATTGGTCAACAGTAACAAATCTGTTATCAGATACAACCAGTTTCATAAGTATCTTCACAGGGTTTTGTCACTTCCACATCAGATGCCATTAGTTGATTTCTTAATGTTGTGATTTGCTGTTCCTTTTCAGCTAGTATAGCTTCTTGGTGTAGTTTCGTAATTTTAGATTATGAAAGTTTACTTTGATGGTCAGCCTTGCCCAACAACCATTGCTGTTGACAGGCTTTTAGGCTTATTATATTCGGCGAACCAAAAGAAACGGGCTCAGTGCACACATTGGATTACATGCTTTTCTTGATCATACATTTTTATACTATGACGGAATAAGCGTGTAATTCCAATGGGGCACTGAGTCGTCGTTGTTTCAATCGAATATAATAAGCGGGGCTTCTAAGAGGGTTCAAATCCATCTGCAATTTATTAATTTTGTAACCATTAGCAGACTTGCAACTACCGAAAAATTATTTCTTTTATCTGGTTCAGCGGTTAGGTGGTCATTGGTATTTTGTGAGTGATTATACTTTGAGGAGTGTTGAATCTCTTTATTAGCAAAGTCAATGTCTTTTTGCATAACTGAGCTTTAAAGACATTTTACCTCTATAGACAAACATACCTTCTGTGCTAATATGACTTCTAAGACCTTAATAAAAACAGTAGGTAAAAGGTTATCAGTCTGAATTGGACTTTGGAGTTCTGGAATTCTATACGTGTATGAATTTCAGCATCTGGATGCGAAAATGTATGAAGAGCTTAGTTTCCAAACCGTGTTAAGCCCAGTGGGATCAAAATTGAGATTTTTGAATAGAACTCTTGAATCGTAAAAATGCAACTTTTAGTCTTACTTCGGTTCATATCTCATGCCGTTGCCGAGTATTAAAATTTAAATGGAGATGCCAAAAAATGGGGAGATGATCTGAATGTTTTTTTTTAGTAAATACATAATCTTTAAAAAAACAAAAAAACTAAATATATAAAAAATAAAAAATTTTTTTGTGTAATTTTATCTGAGTTGCATTGTGAATTTAGTAAAATGTAAGCAGAGATTGAAGAATGGGCAATCTTTGGAAATCACAAAATTGAGGAAAATGAACATTTTATTTAAACAATTCAAAAAACTAAAAAATTAAAAAAAAAAAAAAAAAAAAAAAAACAATTTTTTATTTTTAAAGTCTTGCCAACCTCTTTAGAGTGGGGTACTAAACTTTTAAGCCAAAGTGGTAAACAAGGGTGTTCTAGAAAGTGGGTCAGTCGCCTTTCAATCTAGTTTTGTGCCAAAATGTCTGAAGGTCCATCTAATTTTGACAACAAAAGAGCAATAAAGAAAATAATGAAGTTAAAATTCCAACCAAACATTACTTTCGTTCCACATGCCATACTTAATGGAATGACTCCAGAAGATATTTTATTGAGAAATCCACCGTTTTGTGTTACAAATTTGTCACTGTTCTTCACCCCAACCTTTTACCTTTTGAAATGAAAATGGCAACACCTAAAGACATTCCAATTAAATATTTCCTGTATGGTGATGCTTGTACTGGGACCAAGTCTGCCCACTTGCACGGGATCAACAGGTCTTTCAATAAAACTATTAAGCAATCACTTATGCACGAGCATTACTAAAGCTGATCCTAAAACACATTGGAAGTGTTTCTGTCTATTGGCCAAAATACAAGTATGGGACACAAGTACTACTAAAATAACATTTCCAGATTCTTAAATGATCTAAAAATGGTGGAAGTTAGACAGAAAAATAGTACCCTAAAACTCAAAAGGCACATTCACAATTTAATCTCATAAAGTTAAAAACAATTGCTGCGAAGGTGTTAATGTGGAATTTAGCTTTAGTGAGATTTTATTAAATCAAATAAATAATGAGTGTTGAAAAAGATGGGGGTGGGTGAATGATTTGACCTGTTCATCATCCACATCAAAAGAGTTTTGATCAAATGAGTTTTCTTCATTTTCTGTTTCAGGTTGAATACTTCATGTATCAGAGAAGACACCTCTAGATTCAACTTGTCCCTTTTCAACTCGCACCTTTGCATTTTTAAATGTTTCTTCAGGCTCGTATAATCAGTTTTGTCCTTCATTCACATTGTTGGGCCATCTCTAAGATTGCAAGCAGGGCAGTCCGTCTTTTCAACTTCTTCCACCTGCTTTTGCTTCATGCTTGTTATTGGCAAACTTTTGCAGTATGTTTTTCTTGGTCGGTGAAGAGGGGATGTGCCAAAAAATAGACTGTATTAATCCGACGCAGAGGATGATACCTTCGTGCCTAAAAAAAAGGGGGGAACCAAAAAGAGGGGAAAAACCACATTAAGTATTGTATGCAATCAAAGGTTGATATACTCAAAGCGAGCAAAACAAAAACACCAATTCTTAAAATGTCAACTACGATGCACAGAAAAATCAAAATGGGTACCACAGGACAAGTCCAAACGAAAAGTGAAGTCCTGCATCGCCTGGGGCGTTTTTTCCCCCCCCCCCCCCCCCCCCCCCCCCTTTCCCCCTTCCCCCCCCCCCCCCTCCCCCACGGAAATGAAGAAAGCGCCCTGCCACTAGGCCGACGATGCTGTTGGGGCACAAATCAACAGGGGACGCGTTGCGTTTCCTTCAAGTTAATACTCAGGTCGCACCTCTCCGTTGCCATGGTACCACAAGAGAGACGAAACAGAGAATAAACCCGAGGAGAAGGCTATAAAGGACATTAACATCGCAATTAGTGCTAAAATTTGGATACTCTACAAGGGAAATTGGATAATCTAGCCAGAAAACACTAAGTAATGTGCGCCTAGTGCAAACATAGTCTAAGTCAGTTAATGGTGATATAAACAATCGTCCAAGATTACCAGTATTGTCAATTTCATTATTACACAGGTCAGTTTAATTATAAAAATAAAAGGTTTCCTACACAAAAGAAGGTGGCAGAAAAGCAGAGAGACACCAGTAGGCCTAAGGAACATTCACTCTCCCCACCTATAAAAAAAAACTTTGTCCTCAAACTGAAGATTATTAATTTTTCGAAATGGCTAACAAAATGGCAGCATGACAATACATTTTCAAAAATTCAAAAACTAGGCTTAGAGGACAAATACATTGTATTCAATTTGGAGTGACAGGAGAAATATAACAATAATTACAGGTTCTTGCAGGTGGATAAACAAATTTTAATTTTTGTAGCTCACACACTTGATTCAGATTAAAATAATTCATATATACAATTTTGATAACAAGAATTTTGACAAATGTTTTAAAAATAACACTATTTTTTTTAAAACCTGCCACTGTGCGAATAGACCAATACAGTGTAAAAAAAGTACATAAAAAGTGGTATAGCCGAACATGCAATGAGAAGGCCTACAAATTTGGGTGCCTACAATTTGGTTTTTGAGTTACTAAAATATTCAACTACCACCCTAAACTCAACATTAAGGCTTAAATGTTGAGTTCTGTCGGTCAGCGTACCTAACAGTTTGGGAAAGTGTAACTCGCTAGTTGATGTTTATCAAATTAGTAGAAGAGAAAAAGTGTAGTAGGCCTACAATTTTCTAGGCCTAGCAATCATTTTACGAGATGGGGAAACTCACACAACAGCCTCGCCTAACAGGGAAATGTCAAAATCAGTCGATAAAATTCATACCAATTTACCAGAAAAAGGGGAGCGAGTACCCTACCCTACAATAGAAAAATTATTACACATTCATAATAAAAAGAAAAATAACAGAAGGCAAAGTGTCCAGTTACAGTCCAAGCTCAGAGACGTCTGTGGCTGGTGGTGGTTCATACCGCGTCTTTCAAAGTACCTCACTTCTGTGCCCTCGGAAAGCCGGCAATCTTTACACATTTGACAGTTATAATTCCATTTTCGTATCTGGAAAGTTTGTAGTCCCAACCTCGGAGCGCTGCTCTCCTATCAGTCTCGCTAGCTTGTGACCTTCCCGCATGCCTTGCCTGCTGCCTTCCTTTCTCCAGTGTCATATGTGTTCATGAAGTCGCGGTCATCCTTCTCCACAGAAACCGAGTACGTGTGGTTTTGAGCATCAGGCTTCTCATCAGGTCTGAAAGTCACCTGTAGGGGGCCTACCTTAGCAGGAGCAGGAACTACTGGGGTGCTCGAAGGATCGCCTCCTGATGGGTGGTGTGAAGATTCTGACGAAGTAGTTGAAGCTGATGGCGTTGATGATGAAGTTGGTAGTGTTGCTGGTTTGGTGGGGGAATTGGTAAACTCCGCTGTAAACCCTAGCCCTGTTGTATCCACGGTAGTCTGTGCTCCAAGGTGGTCATCTATCAGCAAATTCTCATCCAGGGAATAGCGTTCAACAAATTTATCCAGTTCACTGGCACTAGGCAGGTCTATCACAGTGTCCATGTCTAGTCCTGCACTTTCCTGGGTGGATGTAATGCCCCTTTCAGATTGGTCTTCATTAACCTGAGTGATGGCGACTGAGATGACCTGCTGCGACGATGGCGGTGGACACCCAGTCTGGCTGGGTGCATTGGTAACAACTGGTGCTACCGCACTTTCACTGTCACGGGAGTAGGCCTGCTCAAAGTCGAAGGCCCAGATTAAGTCCGGGATTTAGGGATTTTAAGTCTCCAAGACGCGATCCAGCAGGACAGAGAAATGTTGTTACCTTATCAGATGCAGATGAATGATTGGGAATGGTTGTATCAGGCCCAACAGGAGGATACCGTAGAGGAACCTTAGGCCTACTGGCCTGGCGTTTTGCTGAGCACACAGCCACAGTTGTCAAGTCGGTAGTCTGATTAGTTGCATATTTACAGTTTGCATGGTATTTCTGGGCTGTGTTTGTCCTGGCGACATGTCTATGAAGACTTTTGACTTTGTCATAGGATCTACCACAGACCTTACATTGAAAGGAATAAAATTTCCCCATGACGATAGGCTACTCATGTACTTGATGGTCAAGATTCGGATGCAACTGGCGACGGACATGCATTGCCAAAGCTTATGTACCTGAGGGCTAGCGACGCCGTCCCCATGCGGCAAGAGCCCAAGAAAAAATGTGTCGCCGCTCGCCCCACCAACAAAGGAATAGCATATACAAGAAATTATAAAATGGTATCACAGGACTTACCTGATCCTTATCTAACTTACCAAGAGTTTAGACACCACATTCGACAAAGAAATTGCAGAAATTTCACCCGTGTTGTCACCACAAACTTGCAACATTTACACCGCGGGCTTCATTGTTTACGTAGCAATCTCCTCAAATAGCCTGGGAGTAGTACTGAGCATGCTCTATACATACGTCATGTATGTCATAATGCTGATTTGCCTTACGTGCATCACCTACATAAGAAAACTTCATGTGTATTAATAATCTCTTATTTTGTTTTATTTTATAGAGAGAAAATTACAAGACGACATACAGTGATGGCATTAAATCTTACTGTATGCAAGCAATCGGATGCAGGGTTATCAGCCCAATTGCGATATCAACAATAGCGGGAGGCCCGCGCTTTGCGCGGGCTCCCGCTAGTGAGGTGAACGGATGGCGGGGAGCGATCACTGGGAAAGAGAAAAGATAACTGAAATGAAGCGATCACTGAAACAGAAATGATCACGAACAGAAGCGATCACTGAAAACTGAAGCGATCACTGAAACAGAAAATGACAACTAAACTGACGCGATAGCCGTAACTGAAGAAGTAACAAGATGGCGGACAACGTCATAATCAAACCAGTGGAATACACAAACTCATCAAGTCAATCCCGTATGATTTACCCTACACCCGTGCATCCTGAGTGTTCAAGAATCCCCCGGTCACCAAAACATTTTAGTTAACTCAATTTCCGGTATCATATCCTGTATCTCGTTTAGTTACAAATTTTAGTTCATTTTCTCGTATTTTTTAAATAATAAAAATGCCAATATTTAATCCCGTATAAGTTTCCATTTAACTTTTTCATATGTCATATCCTCATTTTTTCCTCTCATAACTCCTCAAATTCCCGTATAAACTTGTCTTCATCCTGCAGTTATGCATTCCCCCGTCGCAACATTCCCGTGGTGAGTATTTTTTCCACAACTCAAGTTCCCGTATATTTTCCACATATTTTATTTTTTTTATTCTTCACTTTTAAAGCTACTTCCTATTTTCTAATAAAACCGCAATATTTCATCCGTAACTTACCGTTATATTTCAATTTTTCTCAAAACTAATCTCAAAACTACTTCCCCGCGGTGTTCTAACCCGTACTTTCCATCACAATCAAAGCGAAAGAATTAACATGAATGTTTTTTATCATATTTTCTTTACAAACATCACCGTGAATACATCACAACCACCAGTCGCCACGCACCAGCATACGCGCCGCTTAGTAACGCGTTGGCAAACAAATGTAATTTATCATAGCAAACGAGCACATTTTCGTTGATTTTTTCGTCATTCCTGAACGGATTTCGTCCAAATATATGCGCTAAACCGTCCGGCATCCTCACGCACCTTTCATGTGAATTTGGAGAAATATGGATCGAAAAACCTGACGGAAGCCTTTTAAGCGAAACATAAATAATAAATAAAACATTTGGCAAATATAGTAAGATATAGGATCACTTCTATACATTCGGCGATTTCACTCGATTTCAGAATATTATGCGAGGTATCAACTTTCTTTTACCCATATTTCTGTAACCACTTCACAGTGAAATACCAATTTATTTGTTGATAACAATTGCCAAAACATGTGTGCCTATAGATCTATTAAATTTCTCTTACCCAACAATGTCCATCTTCGGTTCAGACCCGACTTTAAGATTTAATTATAAAAAGCGTTCCTGATCCCTCAGTCCTCTTGAAACTCGACCAGCAAGTTTCTCATACTTTCATCGGAACTTCTATCACATAATTATGAACCTCATTGCTGCAACATCTCGGCAATAAATATACCATGGCCATGGATTTCATCGTTCATATCCACATTATCTCAATTAATCAAATCGGTCGAACTTCAAACATGTTCAGGATCTCTCACAGATCTATACACGCATATAGTTTTTGCAATAAGAGCTGCTTAAAACAAAATGTCAAAGCCATCGACACCGTCATAAATTTTATTCATAAATTTTAAAAAATTTCCGACTATCTTATTCCAACTTCAAATACATCGATACACATGAAACTTTCAATTATACATCCACCCAAAACAGAGGAGAGAATTTGTGTTATGGCAGCTAACTCTCTTCCAATTCTGGGATAGCACCTATTACAAAATCCTAATACTTTGCAGGTGTATTATGCACTCGTGTGCTTCTCCTCAACCCAGTTTCTGGGTTTTTAACCGGGTTTGGCGGTGTTGGAGGGACAAGTCTAGGCGGTGACTCACTGATGTTGTCATCAATCTCAAAATTTTGCATTTCCGAATAATCGATTGATTGATCTACAGTGTTGGTGGCGCAAGTTAGGCCTATAAGTGTATCTGACAAGCTTTCCGTGCCCATTTCATGATCAACAACCGGCATTTCTGGTGTATTTGGGGGGTTCACTAACTTCCCCTAATTCGGGATCAAGAGCACCTTCTTCATCATCTCTTACATTTAACATGTCTGGGGTACTTTCAACCCTCTCAGATGAAGCAGCAGGTGCGACCAGCCAAGATGACAGTGGTTCATCTCCCAAATATTTCTTTAGTCGGTTAGCATGGACAACTTTTGGCAATTACTTTTTGAGCTTCGCTGTATCTTATGAACCACATCACACAACTTTTCGATGACTAGATATGGTCCTTCCCAGTGATGGCTTAATTTTGGGCACAACCCCTTCTTTCTTTGCGGGTTATGAAGCCATACAGCGTCTTCACGCTCAAAAAGTGGTCTGTTGTCGCATCTATGATCGTAGTTTTTCTTTTGATTTCGACTAGCAATTGTCAAGTTTTGTCGGGCATACTCATGTACCAACTCCAATCTCTCTTGAAGTCGTTGCACATATTCTGTTGCTGGCCTGTCAGAATTGCTTTCCTTAGGATTTCCTAAGAGGATGTCAATTGGAATTTCAACATTCCGCCCTAGCATCACTTTCAACCCTCTCTATGCTGGAATGTTACTGACTAGGCAGATTCATGAAATTTTCAATATATTTGAATCACCTTCTAATGCATTTCATTAGAAAGAGCTCAAAATTAGCTAAAAAATAAGGGGTCTCCCAGGTCTGTAGGGTCAACAGAACAGAAGTTATCGCTGTTTTTGTATCGCCCAAAATATGAATTATGTGGAATAAAAATGACCAAAAATCTGTGACCAGAGGCATGTCTTAAACAAGAAATCCTTTTAAAAGGGACTAACACACATATTTTAAGAAAATGGATTACTTGAGCATTCACAATGTATATTGTTCAAACTTTTGGTATGGCCAGCACAATAGTGAAAGGAATGGTTTCGGTTAATAAAATTTGTCGCAGTTTACGGTTAATTAATATTCAAAATGGCCGCCATATTCAAAATGGCCGCCCAAATTGGCTCATAATCTGCAATATTTTAGTTAATTTGCTTGTGAAATAACAAAATGAAACCATGACTTCTGTGTTTGACTACATATACATCAAACATTGTCTGGATTGCAAAATCTATAAGAGTATTGTTTTATATTATGCATAAATTACTCTTTTTCAAAATGGCCGCCATTTTCCAATATGGCCGCCAAATTTGATTTAAATGTACCAATGTACAAGAATTCTCGGAATTTATCGCTGAAAAGTGACAAAAAGGAAAATGAAATTTCTTCAATAATAAATCTTATTTTGAGCAACCATATGGGTAATTATCATCATGTAGAAGTAATTTATACTCAAAATGACTGCAACAATTATGCAAATTATGCAATTTGCCATACGACATTGAAAGGTACAATTTTCGTAACCTTTGGCAAAACGTTGATATTTGAATTGCTTGAAGGAGTTTTTTTAAAATGAGATACCGTATTGCTTTTGAGATTAGGCTTTTAATTTGAATCTTTGATAAGAAATTAATGTTTTATTATTTTCTTATTACACAAGTTTTAGTTGAGTTATTGTACCTTTCATCGTGGTGCGTCATATATTTGGATTAAAAATTTGTTAGCCTAAAAAAATGTTTTTTTTTTATAATATACACTTACAGGGCTGGAAAAATATATACTGTCCATATATAAATTTTACAAATCTTTATTTTGATAAAAAATCTTCTGAAATCAGATGTAACTGAAATGATACTGACATTTTTCCAGCCCTGCTTAAGCAATCAACTTTAACACAACACAACCAATGCTAATTTCAAGTTAATATAACTCGAATGATCTTTTATTTCTTTCAGGTAAACAACATATTATAACCTTAACATATTAACATATTTATTTTACACCACAATCATACATTGGGGTATAAACATAATACATACAATATGATAGATTTTGTATACATGAAATATAATGAATAGAAGAGACTGGAAAGTAAGCCGAATAAAAGCCTGTCAAGTCCCAGACTCTTTTCATTAATTTGTATTAAAATGAGTGACTTTTTATAATTAAATTTTTTGTAAAACGAATGAGTATTTTTTTAGTTTTTACATTTGATGGAATGTTTTCCAATTGTTTAAACCCAATGTAAGATATAGATTTACTACTAAATCCAAGATTAATATTAGGTATTTGAAAAAAAATCTGTTGCATGTCTTGTCGAATAAGTGTGATTTTTAGCATTTGTTACAACATGTTGTCAAATGTGGGGGCAACTGGTTGTTGCGTTATTTGAAAATGAATGTTCCATAAAGTTTCAATAATGTCAACTTAAAATAAAAAATTTTTTAGTTGTTATATTTAAAACAAAGGAGTAGATGCACTTCTGTAATCAATATTGCTCACTGCTCTCAATGCAACGCTTTTGGCATATGTGTGCCGTTTTTTCCATTTCAGTCTTGCATGCCACTTGCCCATGCAGTAATACCATATGTGATATGTTGGAGAAACAGTGTGTTTAAGAGACAAGAAGTGCAGTTTCAGGTAGAAAGTGCTTTACTTTAGATAAAATTTCCAAACTACTGCTTGAGCATGTCTTTCCTAACTCATCATGTGATTTTTCCAGGTTAGATCTTGGTCGATAGTGTAGTCCTAAACATTTAAAAGCATTAATTGATTTATTTTGGTGTTATCGATGGAGATATTCAAAGAGTTAATTTAATTTTGTTTTTATTGTGAGTGCCAAACGCATTTTTAGTTTTTTTAAGATTGATTTTAAAGTTTATTGTCTGAACCAGGGGTTTAGTTTACTTATACCATTATTCATTATTGTATTTAGTTTGTTAATATCATGATGTGATGTAATGACTGTATTGTCTGCATATAAATACATACAATTCATGAGCAGAATTTGGAATATCATTAACAGAAATATAAAACCCAAGGGTCCTAAAATAAGAGCCGGTGGCTACCAGTGTCAAATGTTTTATTGAAGATTTGTGGACTATGGAATTTCTGCATATTCCAAAAGCAGCATCGTCTGCTGGTAAAATTACCCAATTTGTCAATGATGTTATCACATTAGTGTGAGTTGCTTTATTGGTAAGACTATCCATTCTTATGTCACTTTTTGTCATCAGACATCAGTGTGAGTTCTTTATTGGTAATTTTACCAACATATGAAAATTTGATCTATGAAATATAATGAACATACACCAACAGCGATATTGTTTTGATTTCAGAAAAAGTCTGGAAAATGGGTGTTTGTTCAGCGTCAACATGCACTTAAACTCATTGGTGTCTTTCTCCAGACCAATGATGGATCCACGGCACATTGTGTCAATTCCGTCAGTTGACACGTTTTGATTGAAATCAAATTCCAACAAAGCTATGATCCCTATATAATTCAACAATTCTCTTTCTCCCTTTTCAAAAAGCAGGTGCAGGGACAAGTATGAGTTCTTTCAGATAATTTTGAGTGTCTTCTTGGTTAGTTTTGGTGAAGGCAATCTTGTTACCTTCCGGATGCTTAACACCGAGTATGTCCATACGAAAGCGGATTTGCTCCTTTTGTGCAGATAATGCTGGTGTCTTTTTTAGCGGTTCGACGCGTTTGTGTATATCAGAATTTGTTTCCCAAAGCCCATGTTGTAATACATTCTCAATTATCCTTTCCTTTGCATCACGTCCATTCTGTTCCTTCTTTTCCAACTCCTTTCTCGAATCTTCTAACCTCTTTTTCAATGCTCTCTGTAAATTCTCCTTCCATTGCTTTTCACATTGTCGGTCTTTATGGGCTTCATGGATTTAGATAATGGATAAACATGGTAAAAATTGTACAAATGCAATTAAAAGAATTTTAAATTTGTAAGATCAAAGTATTTTCCTCATGAACTTACCCATCAAATAATATGCTCACCCCTAATTTAAAAATGGTTACGCCCAAAATGAACAATTTGGCGTGGGTCGTACTTACAAAGTGGTTTATTCTATTTACATTACGGGAGTTTACATAATTTCTGAGGGTGAGGATCTGTATTTTGATTCAATATTTCATTCCAGAAATAATAAGCTTGCACCTCAATTTATCACACAATTTCATATCAAATACCAACAATAAGCAATAATATGCAGTTTTTATTACAAAATTCTATGTTTAAACACATAATAATGACATACCTTTATCACCACTGCATCGGGGTTTGATGGCTGACTTGTCGACGATCGCGAAGAATTTTCATCTTCAGCTGCGACACCGGGCAAGTTCATCATTCTAAATGTAAAAATATACGAGGTATCCCTTTCTGTTGGTTAAAATTTACGACAAACACGTCTTCACCCTCTAAATAAGTGCTGAGGTTCGCCTTCCAAATTCTACGTAAGCGACGAAAAAATGGCCGTCAAAACACTGCAATATCTATGGTGACGGCTTCGAAATCCTTGCAAGTTTTTCATCAAAATGTTCAGATTTCTATGCTTGAATCAAAATGGCCACCCAAGCCAGCGGACCTGATCACATTAGCAAGAAAACAAGATCATTCCGCTGAAGCCTCTAATATCTCTATGGGGAAATGTACTGATGAAATGCGAACATGTACAGGTTGCCGGGTTATGAGTTCCCGGATGTGGAGTGAAGCGGTCACAATTTACGAACGTAAAATAACACGCAAAGCCCGCCCGCTACGACAGCTGGCTTAATACGGCCTATACTGACGGCTTGGGGTTGAAGCCAATTGCAGGCACCGATTCCAATCCAGTAGCAAATCATAGAACATCATCAAATGTTGTGTCTATGGCTCCTTTATCAATCACGTCTAGCAGTTTGTTGAACCACGCTCGTCTTTGAGCTTCTCTGTAGCGGTTACTGCCTTCAGTTGCAGTAAACTTGGTATCAAAAAGACATTTCATCTCATTTGATGACAACAGTGCCTTAATACTGAAGAGCAAAACGCTTCTCATTTCTGGAAGCCTTAAGGTAGGATCATCGGATAAAATGGTCTTACAAAAAATGACCATAAAATCAAAACCCCAGAATCAATTTAGTCCAAACTTGACTATGGTAAGGATTTAACTCTCCTCCACAATGTTTTGAAGTTTCAAGACTGCACGATTTGTTTTAGTGTTTTTATTTATTTTTTTAAAATTCCCTAATTTTTACAATATATAATTTTTCCCAGCCTAAATGGAAGGTGCTTTAAAGCTGAAACTTTAGGGACGTATGTATAAACAAAATACCTAAAATCTCACATTGGCTTTTTTGAATCAAGCATTTAATTCTTTAAAAAAAATATTTTAGGGAAAAATAATTTAGGGAAAATTAAAAACACCTATTATTTCAAATAGAAACACTCAATCTGCAAAATCTAACGTGAGAATTTTCTAAATTTGATTTCCTTTCATATGACACCTTATTCATCACCAAGAGAATTGTAGTTCTTCTAGGAAAAATTATGAAAAGTGGATACTTCAGTATTTCTAGAAATACTTCAACAAAAAAGTGTTGTTGTGACCACCTGTTCTTTGTTTTTGATGACACACAGAAAAATTAAAAATTGTATGGATTTTTGATATTTCTTTAACCATTAAAAACAAACACCTATCTTATAACTCATCAAGTACTTGAGAAATAATTGAAATAAAATGTGTAGTTTTTCACAAAATTGCCCCATTTTGGTCATTTTCTATACTGCCAAAATCAGCTCCTGTACAAAGTCTGTGGGAATTTGAAAACGCATTACGTGAATATCTCTAAAACGCCTTTTTTGAAAAAATTAAAATTTGGCACATGTTTCTTTCACCAATACCAATATTTCATGAGAATTTCAACAAGATCTGGGCATGAAGCCGTAGCCGATAATCCTACCTTAATGCATCCAGTACTCCCATCACTGCTAAACCTTCCTGGAACTCTTTAATGGCATCTTTCATACAGTGCAGGAGGTGCTGTACAATGTTATCTCTATCATCCATATTGTGTAAAGGTTTGTGCATCCCGACTATGTTTAGAAGGGTGACATCGTTTGTGTACGTCTCCTGTGCTTCAGAGAGGGTCTTTGCATTCTCCAGCTTTCTGACATGGTCTCTTATTGTTGGGTCTGCAATGTCACTGACACTGGGCTTCACTGAACCACTAAGAATATGATCAACCGTTGACTCCGAGAAGCAGTGAGGGCTAGGGCCGCCATGAATAAGGGACATCGCAATTAGGGATCCACATTGCCTATACATGTTGTCTTCAAAACCTGCGACACTTCTGCATAACATTATGCTCTCATCATCCAAAGCTGCAAAGATTGGTAGTTCGAACATTGCGAACAATCTCAGAAACTCTCTTGCTGGTCCACCAACATCTATGGCTCCTTCTGCCTGTTCTCGGTCATAAAAAACTACTCAAAATTGACACGGTGACACGCCTTCCCCCTACTTTTGCCATGCCATACATTTACTTAACAAAAAAGTCAACGTACAGTCATTCTGCATCTCGCAATCCCGCCATTTTTGCCAGTATCGAGAGCTTAAATCAAGCGCATGCGTATAACATCACAAAACTCAAGGTTTTTAATGAAATAAAAATACCCTCCATTGAAATGACTGGAGGATTTCCTAAGAGGATGTCAATTGGAAGTTCAGCATTCCGCCCTAGCATCATTTCATTTGGGAACATTTCAGGGATTCATGAGTGGCGCTTCTTTATGCCATCATCATGAAAGGGAGATGTATATCCCAATCCCTTTGGTTCTTCGAGACAAACATGGATAAAATATCCTGGATTACTCTGTTTTGTCTCTCGACCATCCCATTTGTTTGAGGGTGTAGGGCCGATGAACGAACTTTGTCCACAGTTACAAAGTTACGGCCTTGATCCGAATGGATGATTCTTTTGAACTACTCCGTACGACATCAAACGCTTCCACTAAAACACTTCGCAACTGTTTTTGCCTCTTGATTGGGAAGTGAATATGCCTCCATCCATTTGGTGAAGTAGTCTCCGACCACTAGGATGTATTTATTTCCTTTGTCACTCTCATGTAAGGGTCCCAATCAACAAGACAATCAATTGCTATACTTCATGTTGCAATTCCAACTTATAAAGTTTTTCATAGGCGCGTTGGTGTTCTTCTTGGGGTTTTCTGGCTGCGGGCACGAGTCACCTTTCCTTGACACTCGTCTTACAAATTCCTCCAGCCTCACCCCCAGTACCGCTCACCAACCCGGTCTATAGTTTTTCCTTTTCACCGAGGGTATGTTTATGGCCTCCATTTTTCTGATTAAACTTTTAAAATATTATTTTCTAGTTTTTACATTTGAGAATATTCTCACTGGAAACGTACTTTGTTTACTATAAAAGAGAAAAGTGGAATATCCCTATTTTGTTTTTTGGGCTACGTGCACCTTTTTAGATTTTCACATAGGGAAATGGGGAATTTCCCAAGATGCTAAACTTAGAACTTATTCAACTTGTTTAGCTTGAATCATAACATTTTACAATCAGGGATTTCCCCCAAAGTTATATATGGAATTGATGTGATTCAGATGTTGTAATATTCTCTTTTTAGACTGGGACTTTGTGAAGTCAGTATATATTTGATATTTGAGTTAAGTCTCGCGGTCTGGCAGTTGTAATCAGCATACCGTATGGTCATAGCGAGTTTTATCTACCATAATTGGATAGAAAATTTTTTTCATGCTCCACAAAGTGCCAAGATTTATTATATAATTCAATTCCAGTGGAGCAGAGTGCTGTAATTATTCTACTGTAGTCTTTGTCAAGGCCGAACGTGCTGGAATCACAATAGGATTCCAAATTGTGGACAGAAGAAATCGTGTGATTATCTTGGACTGATATAACGGTACTGTGAAGAGTGTCGTCGGGTCATTTATTTAACCTTGTCGTCTTGAAACTGCTGGAACAAAAGTTTTCTTGTCAGTCATGACTGAGAAGAATTCCAAGGGAATATTACCTGAGGATTTATAATCGTGACTTGCCATCTGTCAATTTTTTTGGAGTCTTCGCTGAGAGGACATTAAATATCAATCGTTGAACTGCAACGCCTCTTTTGAACATTAAGTATCAGTTATATAAATTGTTGTAATTGTGTAATTTGATTTATTTAATGTTGGTTGGACATACCAAATTCTGAACCAATTACAAATCATTACAATCTGTTATATTATATAAAATTCAGATCACTTGTGGCACAGGCTCATGTATTTGTGTTTGAAAGGTATTTCTGACCTTTGACGCCACAGGACGTCATAACAGTGTCCAGCGGTATGGTGCTTATGTAGGCCATCAAACACCATTGCACGCAATTGTTGAGGAACCACAAGTTTCCACACGACTTTATCCCCCCAGTCGGACACCCAGCGTTTGTACAGTACGCCGTTTATCACATGTAATTGGTCCCAGTGCGACCAATACGTTTTCAGTGTCGGGCTTCCGGGTGAGATATCTTGCCACTGTGGGCGTTCTCTATCACCTGTTTCTTTCCAGGTTATGACTTGTTTCAAGTTTGAATCTTTCATCTGTGCTTCTCTCAGACGTTCTGATGACCACCGGTACATCCAAAATTCACTTGGGATGTTTTCTTCGGTTTCATTTTGGGCCTCCTTATGGTTTTCTTGATCATTTTCGGTAACCATGGCAACACAGGCTGCCAAAGGCTCTTGTACATCAGATTGTCTAGTCATTGGATTCAATGTTCTGTCTCCAAGTGACAACTCAAACACTGTTAACATATAGTGCTTGGTTTTGAAAAATCATCTTGTTTAAATTCACTGAAATGAAAGGGGAATTAACTGCAGATAACAATACCATTCCCTCTTAATACTAGTTGAAACAAGCAGAAACAAGCACATAGCAAGCACATTGCAAGCGCATATCAAGCTGAAGCAAGCTATAAAATAACCAAGCACTTGAACAACAATAGAACCACTTGAGGGCACTCAAGTGAAGTACTTAGCTTTTAAGTGCTTGTTTATCAAGTGGTTTTGCTTGTTTCCTTTTTAGTTTGAGCTTGCTTTGGAATGTTATAGCTTGGTTCTAGCTTGATTTTAGCTTGTCTTGGAATAAGTTTTATTGTTAGTTGATGTTAATTCCCCTTTCAACCAGAGGATTAGAGGACAAGACATTTTTTCACAATCAAGCATTTTATGTTAGCAGTGAAAGTCTGTATCTTCCTCTTGTTCATGGTTTGCACAGAGTTTGTTGTTTCTGCATTTCACGCATATTGGGTGGGCTTCGTTATTCTTGTCTTTTCGC
>JAMKCH010008205.1:0-44615 GCA_023653785.1 Ophioderma brevispina
GATGGTTAAGGGCAGAATTCCCATACTCCCGAGGATAGCTGAAATTTGATAATCAAAGATGTATTTAGTTCTTCACTTAACCAAAGGTCTTTCACAGTATCCATACATGTGTAATCAATTTCACATCTACTTATACATTGCAATACAATTCTACTCCTTTCTTTTCTTACAGCCTCAGAAAGGGGGAAGATTAAGGTATCAATGGGGAAAATATAAACCGGTGTTCTGCAGGCAGAAAGTTTCAAAAATTACACAACCCATATTCCTCATTCTGAGTGTACCATGTAGCAAGTGTCCCTGTGTACTTCACAATTGGACTACAGGATTCCAAGGGTGAATAAAATGAACTTTTTACCAAATGCAAATACCTATGCCAAATTTATAATTGTGCTGCCAAGTATAGAAAATTAGGCTAAATCAGTTTCTTGAAATTACCCCTTGGCTAATGGGGTGGAAGGGGTGGGACAATTAAATATTGACACTGGAAGGTTGGAGGGGAAAATAGTGAATCTCATAAAACAATTGTGGGGACGGGAACACACTTTTTTAAATGAAAGATGGCGGGCAAACCTGAAATCTTAGTTGAGGAAATGGAAGAAAACAAGGGACCATGTGAACATTTTTAAATGAATGAAAGTGAGGGGGAATGCAACACTTTAAAAATAAATTTAAATCGCCATCACCATATGAAGTCGTGTTGTTTTTCCTATGCTCTTGTACACTTATCATGGTTTTGCAATATAGCAAACATCACAGGCCAAATTGGGCGGGTCATAATTATAGCATAAATGCATCATTCATAGACAGGAATTTACACGTCATAAGACCACCAAAATCGAACCGGAAAATTATTCAAAGCAAAAACCCCACTACAACCCTAAAATGGCCCTGACCCCTGTTGTCATAATTGATTTTTCAATCACCGGTCGTGTCATCCAAATAATATCCCATTGGTGTCAATACTATCATATCAAGGTCAAAAGCGGTAAAACATTTTTCGTTTTGGTTTGACGAGTTCCTATATGATAAAGATTTCAAAGTTTTCATTGTGAGTGCCTTCTGAGGGGGGGGTGAGTGCCCGACACAATTGGCGTCGTTGCAGTCAACAGTCAGGGGGAAGCCAAAAATAAATTAAGTCATTCATTTTGTTGAAACATGCATATGGAGCTCTTCATTTTCAATCATCAATAACGTATTTGGAGCCACTTGATACCACTCTGTAAAAAAAGAGAACACTCAAAACTGCACGTTTGGGGACCAGTGAAGAGTGTTATTTCAGTTCATAACATTTAAAGTTAACTGCTAAGGGTATAAAGTATAGGCCTAGTCAGTTGGCGTCGAGCAGTCGGATCCAGAGAGAGGGGCAAATTCCAAGTCTCGTACACCAGAGGGGAGGGGGGGGCAAACTTCGTATGTCGTCCCGGTAAATTGCTCCAATAAGTCTGAACTTTGACGAAAAATTCCAAATTACTTGTATATTTTGTTTGCCCAAATTTAGGCTTGGAATTGGTCAAAATTGCCCGAAAAAGAGGTGTGAAAATGCATATTTTAACTATCCAGCATTTTCCCCATAATTTAATTTCAATACATCGGAATTGTTACACCTATTTACATTTCAAGTTTGCTTTCGTAATTCTAATATAAATTGTGTGGTTTGTGGTTTATGTATGCACCTTGAGTTCAGAGAAAGTTGATAAACCCTTTGGGCATTGACTAATACTGAACTAAGCACATCTCGTGCTAGCTTTTAATTAAACGTCATGCAAACGAAAACATGGTAAAAAACCCACCCCCCCCTCCCCCCCACCCCCCCCCCCCCCGGCGGCTATTCAAATAATGGTTGAACACAGGTGTTGAAACATAAGGAAATCTCTCATTTAATAGGCTTATAATGATTTTCAACATTGGACGGAGTCCCAGTCAAGGTGTGTCAAAAATGATGGGGAATCCAGGGCCAGTACCCGGTTCCCCCCCCCCCCCCATCCAGGGGGAAAGAAGCCCTGATGGGGTCGGGGAAGAGCCCCGGACACATTGTTCGCTTTAAAACATACGAAACATGGACTGGAAAACAATTATCTTATGGGTAGTTTAAAAGAAAGGTGGTTTAAACATTTCCAAGTCTACTAGGATCCCCAGCATTAATGCACAAATGGCAAGCCTTCTATCAATGGCTTCCTCTTTATCTCCTCAACATAGCCTGCCATCAAAATAATCAAGTAACTAAAATCATATCAAAATACGTGTTTAAGATGCATTTGTGTTATAAATGGTCACACAAATATCCTAATCATTCAGTACGAACGTTTCTTTGCTTTTGAAATCACTAGTAAACCCCAGAGGCGTCTCTATGGTATTACAAACAAGTTGTGAATGAAAGTGTACCATTACCTCCCAGGTGATTCAAGGCCATTTATGTCCTTGCCCTAACATTACCATTCAATGTTACATAAGATTGGCTAGTATTCTCTTCTCTTTATTCTCTTTAGCCTTTGAAATCATGAAAGTGGGACTTGTAAACCCCAGTAGAGAGTTATTCTATGGTTAATACAACACAGTTGTGAATGTGAGGGGTTATTTTTAAAGGTCAAAGGTCAGACAGGGCATTCTCTTTACCACACCTTGTTTAGGCCAATGTTTTCTCGGCTGTTCCTGTTTCCCCCTACAAACCTAGATTGCAAATAGAGTGCACCATCAGGGGTTGGCATTTTGAAAATACGCTAGTGGGATTACTTGAGTTCAAGTACAGAAGAAAAATCATTAGCAGGCCTGACATCTGTTTTTTAAATCTAATGATTTCAGCTATTTTGCATTGTATATGGTATTTTTTCTGGAAAGCTACTCGCGGGCCGCATTATGAGCTCTTAGCGGGCCGCAAATGGCCCGCAGGCGGGCCGTAAGTTGGACACCCCTGCTTTGGTAAATAGGTAAACTTACCAAATTGTCACCACATCAAACATTAATGTTGGCACATTGACCTGGAAAACTTGTATTTGTCATCCTCACACCTACAGAATTTTTGATTGAATTTGATTAGTTACTATATTACAAATTGACCATGAGCAACTATACATGCTTGTTTACTGTAATTACCAGGAACGAAATTATTATACAACATGTCTGTGGTTTTTAGGTTTTTTGAATTTAAAATAATCAATAATCACATCAAATAATAAATCAAGCAAACAAACATGCAATTATTAAAGGGGCATTTCATGATTCTTGCAGGTTAGTTTACTTCACTTGATATTCTTGAGAAAAGAAAAGCTTATCCCCAAAAATTCAGTTACCAAGCTTGTTGATTTAGTACATAGTGTTATAAGCAAATGCTTAACAAATCGTCTTATAAAGTGGTGTTACCACCCTAGTAAACTTTGCTCTGTGTGCCTCAATAATGGCAAAAGCTTTTGGAAAAAGGTGATCATTTTCATCATTTCTGGTCATTTTAGCGAAGAAGAAGACAGAAAGAAGGAAATGTGAAAGGTCGTAGCACCTTCACAGGGTTAGGGTATGCTGTCAAAGTCAAAGAGGGGGGTTGTGGTCACAATGATATTTTATGGTGCCATTAGTTCTACATTTTGGAAGACATAAGATGGGGACAAAAGGAAAAATTTTAATAAGTAATCAAGAATCTATTTACCAATTCCAACCATAAAATTTATTTATAGAGCGTTATTTAAGTATTCTCATTCTAATATGCACAATACGATAAACAGCACAAATATCTACATTCCTGGAATAATTTAGTTGAAAAATAATTTCCACCAAAGCACACAGATACAGCTGGCCAATGAGGCATAATTATACAAAAGCAAATTTTATCTCGACGAAACTGAATCATGTAGTTTTGGTTTGGGCTAGGGCTTGGGTTTAGGATAGAGGTGAAGCTTGCAGACTGGAAGATTATAGGGTTTAAGACTGTTTTTCATAGTCACAGTTGGGTTTGGAGTTAGGTTTAGAGTTATAAAAGAGCTATGTTAGGATTAGGGTTTAAAGCAGTTTTGCGATTAGAGTTAGGTTTTGGAGTTGGTTTAAAGTAAAGGGGGATGACCCCAATTTCAGTCTATAAATTTTCATCTTTTATAGAATGGCACTTTACCAAAACTTCAACTAGTTAGATATTTTAATTAGTTTTAAGTGAGAGCTAAAAATTGTGATTTTTGTATCCCGTTGAGTACTGTGTAAAATAATATGGTCGACCAAAATGTGGGGCATATTTCACAGGGTGGTAAATGAAAAAAAATACTCGGTCCTAGAGACCGCTGTGGTCGGCCTGCTGTCGCGTGGTAGTGAAATGATAGGACCATAACATGTACCTTTGACCTTGTATGTAACCTTGGACCTCCTCATACAAATGAGGGATTCCATTGTGCTACATATGATCCAGTTTGGTTCCAATTGAAACTTCCAATTTCATGAGGTCAATTTTAAATTTCCGACTTAGTTGACCCACTGAGCTCACATGGACGTTTTGATCCTTGGTATGTGACCTTTGACTATCATCAACAAATGATGGGATGCCATGTTTCACCTTTGATTCAGTTTGGTTCCAATTGAACTTCAGCTTTCAAATGAGGTCATTTTACATTTTCAGCCATTTTACAACTTGAGTCACAGACCTTTGACCTTGGTATTGTGACACCTTTGAACTGGTATGTGACCTTTGACCTTGGTATGTGACATTTTGACCTTGGTATGTGACCTTTGCCACTTATAATACAAATGAGGGATCCCAGTCGTTGCACCTATGACACAAGATTGGGTCCAATTGAACTTCAACTTTCAAAGAAAGTCCAATTTACATTTCAGCCTATTTTACAACTGACCTGCATGACCTTTGACCTCGGCATGCAACCTTTAACCTTTGACCTCATCACCAAGTGGGGAGTGCCATGTTGCACCTCGACCCAAAGTTTGGTTTAATTAAAGTCCATGAAAGATGAGGGATATTCCCGGCAAATGTAAACTCTTTTTCACAACGACATCAACGACACACAGGACATCAACAACAGACTATACAGTGGACAAAGGATCCTATGTGTCTTCCGGCCTTAAAGGGGCCAACGAGAGAGTTTTGACTGCACCCAGATATACTGTTGTCTAATAGTAAATCATATAGATTAGAACTCAAATGATTTCTCACCTGGTATTTGGCTACAGGATGTATTAAAAATAGAGAAAAAAAGTGATTTTGATTGTTTATATTTCACTATAAAAACATAGGGCTGAATTTTGTATTTGCTCCTATACGAAAAATTACAAATTTCGCAAATTTTGTACCAAAGAAACATTCTCGGCTTAATCCTGTCAGATCGGGATGGATATTTTGATGGAAAGCTTTACACCATGGCAAAAAATCGGCATTTCGATTTTTTAAGGGACATCTACCTGATGGTGAAATCTCTCGTTGCACCTTAAGGCAGGCAACACAAAAATAGTAGCTTTCTGATACCATACATTTGACTACTTCTGGTAAATCTGGTGGGGTCCCTGGGGAGCGGGGGCTATTTAGCGATCTGAACAATGGACCTTTTTAAGATTACGATGGTGTTACTGAAAGGGTCATGTTAAAGCTATTACTGGGAAACTTACAAGCAAAGACAAATATGGTGTATAAAACAAGGCGAACTTATTCTATGATTATTGAGAGAAAAATAAAGTACTGGAAATTACAAAGAGTAAACTTCAACCACACAACCTTTCTTGGTTTTGTTTGTATCCATTTATGCTATTTCAGAGGAGTTCTACCTGTCATCATTGTTTTAAGGAACACAAGAGGATTTTCTAGGATACAATTCTTGATTGCTTTTTGATGGTGGTACAAACATATGAGAACAGATTGAATGTATTATCAGACCTATACCAAAGCCTGCTTGGATTAAATAAAAGATGGAATTTTTTAAGACTTATAACTTAATACACTAGCAAGCCATTTACATATGCATGCAAAAACATAAATGGTTGTAAATAAGTGGGAGCGCATTTTTCTGGGAAGTCCTCACATCTCTTTAATGTCATTTGAACCAGGTAACAATACAAGATTTCAACATATTAATCAAATTGGAAATGGGATATTAATTTGAGATGTGTGCATTAACCTGACCAGCATTTTTCTGACCAGTTTTTTTTTCTGACTAGGTTTTACAACCATGCGGGAATACACGACAGGATTTTTATTCTTAAAAGTCTGTTCATTTCATTTAACAAGGGGGCCTTATATAAATAAAACATCCTAAATATAGCACATAATTTTTCCAATTCCATAAAGTTTTATTAATCAAAAATGTGGTTACGAAACCTTATGGAATAAAATACGTGCTATATCATCATAACGATTGTCAGATATAACATGGAAATACCTTTAAAAGGGCATTTCATGAGCCTAGAATTTTTAATTTTGTTTATAATCACTAGATATCATCAAGAAAAGCTATTTCCAAAATCCAAGTTGTTGATCTGAGGGTGCGCGTTACGATGTTATGGGCAAAAGTTTTAGTACGCGTACGGTGGGGC
This sequence comes from Ophioderma brevispina, assembly GCA_023653785.1. Taxonomy (NCBI): domain Eukaryota; kingdom Metazoa; phylum Echinodermata; class Ophiuroidea; order Amphilepidida; family Ophiodermatidae; genus Ophioderma; species Ophioderma brevispina. The sequence continues at coordinate 6,511 of JAMKCH010008205.1, forward strand.
CCATAGGCCTCTGTGTTGTCATTTTTCTGTTTACGACAGAAATACAAAATTACAAATTAAAAAAAAAAAAAAAAAAAAAAAAAAAAAAAAAACAGTTCAGATGATATAAAAATCCCAACTTTTTAGGAATTTGGGGACGAGGATATGGGACCATCAACTGCCCCTTTAATTTTTGATTTTATATATCAAGGAAAAAACCGTCACACACAACCGCAAAGTTTCTGCTACAGAAAAGATGTTTTTTCTTACAGCCAAGTACTTGTGTTATCGTTCAGGAGTTTAAAAAACACTTATTTTCAAGGAAAATGGCAATATTGTTCTGATCCTAGAATTGATTGCAAAAGGTTACCTTACTCTTGGTACGAAATTTGAGTTCTGGGATGAAAATTGGTATTATCGGGGTATTTTACTTTGTAGGGAGAAAATATTCATACATAATGAAATAAGACCCTTACTGAAATCACTTTCCACAAATTTTGAAAACATTGGATGCCATTGCAAACCCCTGGAAGGTGGGGGGTTCTGGTGTATTTTTTCAGCCTGCTCACTATTGGGCCAGGACGGTTCATGGTTCCAAAAACAAATGAAAAAGGTTCACTGACAACAATGTTTAACATGTTTTATTATGAACTTAACTCCAAGTATAGGTAGTTATTTGTATCTTTTGCTCCCCCTTGGTGGGGCTTTCTTTACATACTTTAAATTTTATTTGATGTAGTTTTGCTTGTGATTACATTATTTTTAATACCATTCTGTTGTAGCAAAATAATTGAATATTTGCAGTACCAAAGCTCTGTTAAAAGGTGACGGCCCTTCAACCTGATTCTCGCCAAACCCTATTCATGAAATCCGTAATAAACTAACAACAGGAACACAGTGCATGTGGGCGAGTTTATACACTCACAATCATATCAGTGTAATTTTCTGGGTCATCCATATTAATCTGTCTACTGCCCTCTAGAGACTGAAATTAAAACAAAGTGACAGTTGTGTTGCCCGAGTATACAAAAGTTTGTCGACCTATTATTCCCCTGCATTTATTTGAAAGAAAGAATCCATGTATTGCCACGGATCACTTGATAAGAGGCTCCCATGCATAAATTATCTACTTTTTGGCACACATTTTGGTGAATATTTTTAATTATGCCATAAAATGCTTTTAAATATTTTATCAGAATCTCTTACAATACTAGTATGGCCATTGTCCTGGCACACTATGCTAACCATAACAATAGTATTGGGCAACATTTCATCTTTGCTATTGTAGTAATTAGAATGTTGTTTTGGCATGTGCAAGAGTCGAACATTTTTTTCAAGCAATGTATAGTCCTTTTAAATAATAAATTACTGGTTATAGCCCTCCTTTACAGTCAATACAAATAAACAAGAAAAAAATTGTCCGAGCAAACTTGGACTAGATCTAAAGTGGATTTGTGTGCAGATAGTTTGGCCTTCTACTTTTGAACTGCTTCCTCATTGATTAATAGTCATTTCAAATAGTAGATTTCCATGAAATTTAAAAACCAATTAGTGTTGATAAGCGTTACTTAGCTCGAACTTAAAAGAATGAAGTTAGTTTTGTGCTTTGTTTCTTTCATTCCCTCAGTGAACACCCGAGGTCATTGAACAGTGTTGGATGGGCAAACAAGGCAAAACAAATAAATATGTATGTGTCATTTTTTTTAATCAAGCACGTAAACTTGCGCCATCCCCCTGACAAGAGGCAGTATAACACAAGTTGGTTAGTTGCACAGTTGTCAGTTGAAGCAATCAAATTCAATAAAATTGTTCTCATGGAATAATCCTAGAAATGTAGCAGTTTCTGAAAAATGAAAGCCTAACAAAAGGGAAAATGACTGCAGATGACCTTTGACCTTGCTATGTGACCTTTTTTTGCCCTCAACAACATATGAAGGAACCCGTAATGCACCTTCGACCACGTTAGTTGGTAAGGACTTCAACTTTTCAAAAGATGACCAGAAAACAAAAACTAACTCAATTGGAAAATGACCTCAGTTGAGACTTGACACTTGGTTCATGACCTTTCCATCATCACACATATGAATGAAGCCCTATTTGCACCTTCACCCCAAATCTCTTGCTTTAAATTGGACTTAAACTTTTCGAATGAGACGCGAAAAACGAAACCTAACCAGCTGGAACACACACACCCACATACCCCACATACATACACCCACACACGGACATTGGCGCCCCTCACAATACCCCCTCTGCTTTTCAAGCCAGGGGGATAAAAAATCGGTAACCAATTAATGATAATGTTTTCTTGGTTTTATGAAAGGTCCATGGGCACGATTGCTAATGACCTCGTCCCCAGAAGCCCCGCAGATTTTACAGGAAGTGGTTAACATTTTGTTGTCAGAAGAAAGCTACATATTTTGTCTTCATTTACCCTGTGAAACATTAAAGCTACTTTAAAAAAAAAAAAAAATATGAGCAAAAAATGGCCCCCATTTGCGGTCAACAATATTAATTTTAAACATTAATCTTGGGGCTCACAAAAATCAAAATGCCAATAAAACGGATTGAAACATCGGGCAGGTGCGGATCCAGGGAGGGGGCGGAGGGGGCGCGCGGGCCCCCGGTGTAAATGTGACAAAATTCTTGACAAAATCAGCCCGTTTTGAAGTATTTGGACCAGTTACAGCCTTCAGCCCCCCGGTATCTTGACGTTTTTCAAATCCTGGATTCCGCCCCTGATCGGCGCGAAACTTTACAGATGGGGTTTTGGAGGTGAAGACCAATATATCAAGATGAAAATTCATATCCGTAAAGGTGAACGAGAGATTTTGAGGCACCAAAATATTGGTCCTATCCATTAATAGTAATTTAAATAGATTAGCACTCAATAGATTATTACCTTGTATTATGCTACAGAAAGGAAATGTCTTAAAAAAGAGAAAAAAATGGGGATTTGATTGCTTATATTCAATGTAAAACATAGGACTGAATTTTGTATATTTCCTCCATACGAAATAGAATTGCAAAATTTTTGTACCAAAGAACACATTCTCAGCTTTCAGATGGGGATATTTTTATGGAAAGCTTTTACATCACGCCAAAATCAGAACTTCCATTTTTTAGGGACACCTGATATATGAAATCATCTCATTGCACCTTTGAAATCGGGCCCATCCCCCTTTAAACTTTTACTATGGGCCCACACAGTGTCACGTGCAGGAGTAATTCTCTTTGCCCGGTCCAATTCAGTTATACATCGGGATAAAGATGGATAATCAGCAGGTTGAACAGTTTGACTTGACATCAATGATTATAATACTGATTACTGACCAGCTGATTCACTGCAAGTTAAAAATTGCTCATTACTGGAGTGGCATCACTAATTACTTCATTATTTGGGTTTGTTTTCATTTACTTCCCATCCCAGTGGAAGGACAGGCTCTATATGATTAAGTTCAAGAGACTTTGAAGTCAACCCAAAAAAAAAAAACACCCATTGAAGGCCCAATACAGTACTGTAATTCTGCAATATGTTTACCAAAAATCAGCCCATTTAAGTTTCAGCTTCAGCCCCCCCCCCCCCGGTAATTTTGATGTTTTTCAAATTCCTGGATCGCCCCTGAGGTTTGTTCCACATACTAACACGTGCAAAATGCTAAGCTCAAATCAATGTCCGGCAATCACATCGTGTGATAAAATGCTGTTTGTTTATAGCACAGTATCTATGCAGTAGCGTAGGCAGGTGGGGGCAGAGGGGGAAGATTGCCCCCCCCCCCAATTTTTTTGAGGGGAAATCGGGAAATATAAAAACAGATATTTATGTAAATCAGCCCCCTTTTCAGAGTTTTTTGCACTGCGAACCGGGGAAATTTTGTTTGTGAATAAGGACTTTTTTTTTTGTTGCACCTTACCGCGGAAATTGACCCCCCTCGAAACCACCGGGCTGGATACGCGCATGATCCTTGGTACCTTTGTCTCTACAACATCTAGCTTCCTGATGCATATGGGATTGCTTTCAAACACCTCTGATTCAGGGGGGTAGGACCTGACCACAACCTAACAGAAACAGCAAATTCAAACTTCCGGGTGCTAGTCGTTCAAAGACTTAGCCATACGAGGGCGCTCTTAAGCATATTGAACGGTTACACACAGAACTGATAAAAAGACTATTTTTTTTTTGGGCTGTCACAAATATTTAAATCTAAATGACCGTTATTGGGAATTACACTATTTTGCAGCGGGGTTACATCCACTAACCGCCGACATTTTGAAGTCATAATTTTTTCTAATTATCTGATATACTCAAGACTTTTGAAGCAAAGGTTTCAGAGACTGATTTTTTTTAAATGTCACGGGATCTCGAGACTGCCATAGTAAAATGCACGTAGCAGTTCCCCCAAATTATACCGTTTGGAAATCTCCACTGCCCAAATCAAGCAGATCGTGGTCCCCCCCCCCCTGCGAATTCCAATCTAGCAGGGGAGATGCACATCCCCATTCCCAAAGGATGGTCCCATGTCTTGATGTAGGCTATAGACATAGCCCCACAAAGGAACCAGACAAGATTGGCATTAGAAGGTATTAGGAGTCAATCATCAAGGTGTATTGAATGCACACGAGATCCTAGCCCAGCTGATTTGGTTAGAAATACAGCATTATGATTAGCTTGGTAAATCTTTCAAATGCCAGCGGAGGTGTGTAACCCACTTTGCTGTATGATCACATGGCCACAGGCTTTGTGGATATGTCAGAGTCATTTTTTGATTTTCTGTGACATTGATTAGGATTCCCTGGCTGGATTATAGGTCATGAGTCTCTCGTGAAGCATTGTAACCTTGCACATGGTCACCTTAAAACATTAAAGGCTACCGGGCATTTTTTTTTGTCACTCAGCATCGAACATAATGAAAACATCAGCTTAACACCACACATCAATTTGTGTTGCATGCTGTAGCTGGCATGTTACACACGATTCAGAATCTTTGTGGTTTGCATTCACCAGTTTCCCTGAGAGGTAACCTTCAATGATCTGTGAATTCTCCCAACCCAACCCTGGGAAAGGACCCATATCAATACCAATTTTTGCTTGAAAATGGGACCCATAGCTTACTATAGATGCAACTTTTGGGCCAAATTTATACAAATTTGCCATTTCCGATTGAGGCCATTTGCCCAATCTTCCAACAAATTTGAGAAATTGTGAAAAAAATGGCCATTGCTATACCAACATTGACCTTGAAATTGAATAGAGGTTATTGGTATACTCCAAAAGGCGAAAGGAGACCCTTTTACAAATTTACCACCCGTCCCTGTACTTGTATGGTCCCATTTCTCATGAAGGAACTTGATTTAAATAAATGTCAGTTGGGGCCTCGTATACTTGTAAGTGCACCCTTCATCGGGTCTAGGCTCAGGGGAAATGGACGCCAACCCTATTATCACCCCCCCCCCCCCCCCATCCACCACCCTATTATCCACCCCTCTAAAATTTTTAACCTGGAAAAGGAAAGCAATACTACAAACACTTGTACTCATCCTTTAGGGTCGACACATCAGTAAAATATGCTCCTCCTCCAAGGACACAGTTCAGTGGGTGTACTTGTACATGCATTGACAGGAGTGACCTTGGTGTGCTCTGGCATCATATATCATACCCTGCAAAACAGGGGGTGTATTTTCTAAATACACTGTATGGAATGGAAGTACTGAACTGTGCTCATGGGAATTGAGACAACTCTAGCTCATAGTGAGAGAACCCCCTTGAAGGAAGGGGTTCGGCAAGAGAGGCTTGCAGAGTGAAGGGGAGGGACCTATGTCAGGGGTGCGTGCGTGTCCCGTTCTATCCGCGCTGGTAGGAGGCCGGCGAAATGCAGTCCTGCTTGGTGGATACCTGGAGGACAGTATTTGAGCAGGAGGGTGGATTGTGGAGGAACGCTTAAGGGGGGGGGGGGGGGGGTGCACAGCGGGTGAGGTGTGGGAGGAGGAGGGAGTGGGAGGGGAAAGTGAGGGAAGGGAGAGGCTGATGTGGAAAGGGGGTGAGTGGTAAGGCGGGTGGGAGGGGGGAGTGGGGGGGGGGGGGGGGAGGGTACATCAGCTGCTAACTGGAACACGGTGTGGTAGGAGCGCCGCGGCATCGTGCCTTGTGTTCTCCGGTCTATAGAGAAAGCAACCCTGAAGGAAGAGTAAGTCTAAAACACATGCTAGCAGGCTAGATCCAACAATGAAAGGAAAACACCATCTCTTCCAAGTATATTGAGGGTTCAGCAGCGATACTCAGATATCATTGGCTAAATTTGGTTACAATTCCCCAGATGCCTGTTGGTGGCCCTGTTCTAGTCAATGGGATTTTTCGATCAGCTGGAGAAGTTGGCATGGGATCAAATCAGATCAGATATATTGGTGCAGACAAAATAGATTGAATTTAGACAAAACATTTAGATAAAACAAAAGAGAAAATAGTTTCAATGTATTCTGCTTAAAAGACACTATCAGCGAATCACCCAAAAGAGTCAAAAATTGAAATGTTGCTAGGGAATAGCTTAAAAGTGAAGTAAGACTGGGATATTCATAGGAAAGGGTGTTTGTTTTTCATCTCAGTCAGAATTTTTTAAGGATAGAAATATCAGACTCCCAAAAGTAATGCCTGGTCTTTAATAAAGAATTTTGTCAAGCCAACCACTGCAGGTTATTGTCAGCACATTCATGCCAGTAACAAAAATACCAAACATTATGAACCTGTAGGCCCTAGTATACTTAAATCAAAACTATCCGCGCTTTAAAAATAAAGATGGCACCTGACGTAGCTCAAAAGTCCAAAGTTTCAGTGAGATAATCAGATTTCATATTTTTACTGTTCTACTAATATTCACTCAAAAAGGAGTGAAGGTCACTTAATGAGTGAATGTCCAATCTTTGAAAAAAGAGTAAACCATATTAGCACATTTTTGAGAGCGCCCCCAATTTTCAAAATTTATATTTTTGCCAGTGACGTTTGTAATTGTCTAGGAAACTAGACCTGCGAACGAGATGCCTAAAAAATGCGTAGTATTGCACAAAAAATAAGCGATTTGTAATTAGAAATTGGGATCCCAAATGCTACGTTTATGTCCGTCCATAATAGTGCCACCTCGAGAAAATAAACACGTCTAAGCTGGTGCCTGAACATTAAATAACAACTAATGGATGAGGCGTAGACACGTACATGCGCTATTCCCCGGCTATGTCACATTGAGGCCGTTTCCAGAAGCCGTGTAATATTATCGGGATTCCCACGATAATAATTATTCTAGACAAAATTCCTTCGTTTGACACATGGACATTTTCCAGAACTGAACCATTCACAGGTATAGTTTTTACTAGCCCCCCCCACCCAGTTACCAATGGAAACGTGTAAAAATCTCCAAAATTTTTTGAAAAAGTGGGGCGCTCTCTTCATTCAAAAAAAAATGTGCTAATATTCTTTAAAGGAGGATGCAATACACATTGTAGAGTGGTGTTCACTCTCACCACTCTTTTTCGAAGTTAATTAAGAATGCACTTTTTTTTACACTCTTTGTTTACATTTAGAAGAGGTGGAATAAAGCAATTTCTAAGCCATTATCATCTCCTAAATGACAGGAGTTACGACAACAGATAGCACACATGTTAACAAGAGGGTGCGTATGGAGTTACAACAGATTGCGCTCAATCGTGGGGTAATCAATCGCAGGATAGTGTAGGATTATGCTCAAAGACCAATTACATGGATGGGGAAGGATACTCATAAAGGAACGACGTGCATCTTGAAAATGATGTCACAAACCTTTCTGCATGCGAAAGGGAAATGTTGTAACGTGGGCCAACTTGGGAGTTTCAATATTAACACAAATGGGATGGTGTCAAGGGGAAAACTTTTTTGTTGCTGATTTTGTAAAGAGAAGTAGCAAACACCTTTGGCACATGACATGGAAGGGAAGTGTGGGTGCAGGGGTACACCCCTCGTCAGAGGAAAGTTCTGCTTTTTGGAGTTTGCAAACTTTATTTCCATTTTCTGCTTCTATAAATCACTGTGTTCCAGAAGAAAATTTTTAAAAATAATGAACACCAACACATAATGGGGGGCCAAGGTAATTTCTTATTTATTTTTCTTTATTTTCGGTCGCTTCAATTCACTTCTGTCTTTCCAAGTATGGAAATAATGGCATGAGTAAATTAAAGACAGCATTTCTGTCACGTTTCACGCTTAGCGGGTGCTAAGCTTTTACCATAGAATCTTTCCTTGGTTGCTAGGGTGTTCCTTATTCAATTTGTTTTATTTGGCTGTTTTAGTTGATACTTTTAGTTTTATTATTTTTTCTTCTTTTTTTCCTCATGATTTTGTTGTGATTGTTGAAATGATGTTGGGGGATGTTGCTTGGATCACTAATAAAAAAAACAAAAAGGAAAAAAAAGCTGTACCAAAATCAGGGAAAAAATAACACGTCAAACATATCGCGAAAAAACGTATTTTTCATAGCATATTTTTCAGTCTAAGCGCATCAAGATCACTGTCTAAGTCAGTATTCAAAATCCGGTCGAGTAAGTTCAAAAAACTTTTCCTTTGAATCTTGTGTTTGTGTCCTCAACCTAACAACCTATTAATAACAGGAATATAGAAATTGGAAACTAAATGCTATATTCAAATAATTTGCCAAATAGTCAAAAACTTTGGAACTTATTCAGGTAGCATAGATAGCTACTCAAACCCACACTATCTTGAAGTTAAAGAGAATCGTTCAACCCTGCAAAACCACACACAAGTGCGCCAACAGAAAAGGAATATTGCTCAGATATCACTGCCATATGCATATATCCCAATTCTGAGTATACACATTGCACAAACAGGTAGTTTACCATAGTCGTAATATGGATGTATCAGTGACGGGTTTTGTTAAGCCAGACTCGGAAATGCCCTGCTTTTTGCCTCAAATGGCAATGTTTTTTTTTTTCCCCAAACTGCTAGTATGTAATGACAAATAGGTTGTTTAAAGGGCGCAGGTTCCGATCGCTAAATTAGCCTTGTCCCCAAAACCTCAGATTTTACGCAATGTGGACAAATTGTGGTATCTGAAGAAAGCCTACGATTTTTCTTATTTTAACCCTGTGCAAATCTTAAGAAAGCTAAAGGAGGTTTGGTTTTGATGTTATTGCGCTAAATGTGCCCCATTTGGTCAAAACAATAGTAAATTTTACACAGTACTCTATGGGGATTACAACAATCATATTTTAGCTGCTAGCATTCAAAGCAGGTTGAAATACTCAGTGAAAAACTTTACGATGGAGTTTTGGGGGTGTGAGACATCAAGCTGATAACTTTATATATTTTTAAATCGGGTCACCCCCTTAATTGGAGGAATAAGTAGGCTGACAGAAATTAAGCATGCCATTTTTATTAAACATATGCAAATGAGCTAATGTTCGTATTCATGGACTGTTCACAAAAAAATCATGTTCTATCACCATCACCAAGTTTGTACATGGCTGTTTGGTTAGATGGTAGACCGTTAACTATTTAAAATATAGAATGCCATTGCGAGTTTGATACAATCTTTCACCTTAAAATTAAACGACAGGGTGAAGATGTCCTTTTACACTTTATAACTGGCCCTTCATAACTGTCAGATGGTCAGGTGAAGTGTTATATATAAAGGAATGTCATCAAAGTGTCAGAGTTTCGCGCATTCCAAACCAAGAAAACTGTGGACCATTTTTGGGGTTTACACCTTCTAGTTGTCGTAACATTTTCAACCCATTAGAACGAAAGAAATTGTTGTTTCATCGTATCCTTCACACCTGGAGATAAGGCTGAAACCTACAAATTTGATTGAATTTGATTATTAGGTTTAATTATTATTTTAATTAAGAATCAGGCAAAATTATTTGATTCATTTGTTTCACTATCATGTTTCATTTTTTGTGAATTACTTTTAATATGCTCTGCAAAAGTACCCTCAACAATTTGAAATATGCCAGTAACATTTTACAGAGTAATTAATTAAAGACACTATCAGTGATTTATCCGAAAGATTCAAAATTATATTGAATTTTGCAGGATAGCCTTAAAAGTGAAGACATAAGTCTGTAGAATTTTCTAAGTACTTTTCCAACTGACGAATTTACAGAAAAGGAAGACAAAACGGCCGTGTGTCAAAGCTAGGAATGTCTCCATTCAATTATAGTGTTGTAGTAAGTGTGTCCGAACGGACAGTATGACTAAAACTTACGATTTTGTCCTTTTCGGTTGCTCTTGGTGTTATCATTTGAAGGGTATTTTAGGATTCCTGCAAATTGTTACAGAAAATGCAAAGATCTGATTTTTGAGAGATTTTTTAATGGTAGTAAAATTAATACCAATTAATAAATAAATGATAGTGTCTTTAACATCGACTCCCAAACGTAATTGCCAAAATGACTGGGGCTACTTCCGTTTTGCCACCTTCCTAGCCACAATGTAAAAATGATAAACACCAAAACAAACGACTTTTATGTATAATTATTGAAAAAAATAAAAAACGTAAAAAAAATAAAAAAAATAAAAAACTTTCACAAAAAAAAATCAGGTCTATCACCACACCAAGTTTGACATGGCTGTTTGGTTTAGATGGTAGAGTTAAACATTTAAAATCTTCAACTGCATGCGAGTTGATACAATCTTTCCCTTAAAGATTACAAAAGGGTGAGATTTCTTTAACTTAACCTGCCTTCATAACTTCATGGTCAAGTAATTTTTATATATAAAGCAAGGGTCATCAAAAGAGTGTCAAGATTTCCCGCATTTCAAACCAAGAAACCTGTGGTACCATTTTTGGGGTTTAAAACCTTGCTATGTCGTAACATTTTTCACCCATTAGAACAAGAATATTTGTTTCATAGTATCCATTCAACACCTGACATCAAGGTGTTAAACATACCAAATTGATTGAATTGATTATATTTTAATTAGTATTTTAATTAAGAATAAGGCAAAATTAATTTTATTCATTGTTCACTATCATGTTTCATTTTGTGTGAATTACTTTTAAATGCTCTGCAAAAATACCCTCAACAATTTGAAATTATGCCAGTAAATTTACAGAGTAAAATTAAAGACACCTATCGTGATTTATGAAAGATTCAAAATAATTGATTGCAGCAGGAATAGCCTTAAAAGTGAGCATAAGTCTGTAGAATTCTCATAAGTTACTTTTCCAATGACGAATTTACAGAAAAGGACAGAAGAAAACGGCCGGTCACAAAGTAGGAAATCTCATTCAATTACGTATGTTTGTAGTAAGTGTCCGAACGGACCGTAATGACTAAACTTCCGGGATTTTGTCTGTAGTTTCGGTTGTTTCTGTCCTCTCATTTGCAGGGTTATGTTAGGATACTGACACTGTTAAAAAAACAGGCAAAGATATGAATTTTGATGATTTTTTCGATTTTCTGATTAGCAAATCACTGATAGTGTCTTTAACATCACTCCAAAAATGGAATTTCCAAAGGACTGGCTACTTCCTGTTTTTTGCCACTTCATTAGCAACCAATTAAAAATGATTAACACACAAACCAAACGACCTGTTTATGTATAAAATTGAAAAAATCAATATGGGTTACACGATCTCTGAAGAAAAATGACGCATTAAATGCACACTGAGCGTGATACTTGCGGGTCAACAAACTATTGCCCATGTGATAAATAAGTTATTATTTTATACAGGTGAGGATCCAGACCTTTGAACCTGCTGTTTAACTATTTATTAAGAGGCTGATAAATGGGTGTACATTTGTTTATTTGATATAATGTTAAAAATAGTTTAGATCCGAATTTTTTGGAGAATTGAAGAGGAGGTGCATTTTATAAATTTTAAAAGTTTATGCAATGCCAAATTGGCTTTAATAGCAGGTGCAATCCATTTTCAACAAAATAAGGCATTTTTATTTTATGGCGAGGAGGGGTAGAGTTGTTCAAGTAACACCACAAAACGCTTAAAATGAGGAAGGACCTATATGCAGTTACACTGGGCAAAACGCCTATCAATTCCTTTTTATTTCCAATGAAAACTAAGGATTATCAAATAATTTATGTTGTGTTGTTTTACACTATTTTGAATTCACATTCAGAAAAACAAATTTCGTGTTTGCTTGGTATAGGCCGGAAATGTACGGCTATGAGTCAGGCATCATGCTCGGTAAACTTGAAATTGATAACGACTTTCGTTTACACTCACAAAAGTCGTAATACAATTACGACTTATTCGAATTCACCTCAAATGAATGATGATAAAGTCATCATTGAAATTCAACTTTTTGAATTGCATCCTAATTACGACTGTACCTGTTTACACTTATCACGGAAATGAATTCGATCACAACCTTTAGTGAATTCGATGACGACTTTTCACAGTGTAAACGCACTACTAGTAATGCTATTTTTTCAAATAAACAATTTTAGAATTACTAAAATGTATGTAAATTAAAAATAACAAAATATGGACCAATCCTAAAAAGAGTGGAGGATAGGGATGAGAAAGTACCAGCCTTAATTTTCCAATTTGAACTTGAAATGCCTCATATATTTATTTTTGCATTAGGTATTAGTATTTAGATCAAGTGAATAGTTTGCTTTTGCATAATTGTGGGATTTTTTTACAAATTACAACCAATTTTAAAGGTGCAACGAGAGATTTCAAATAACGGGTGTCCCGAAAAAATGGGAAAATTCTGATTTTGGCACTGATGTTAAGCTTTATATCAAAAATATCTCCATCTGTGAGGATTAAGCTGAGAACTTTTTCTTTGGTACAAAAATTGTGAAATTTCTAATTTCGTATAGGAGCAAATACGAAATTCAGCCTCTGTTTTCTATTGAAATATAAGCATATACAAATAATAATAATAGCAGAGATTTATATAGCGCCTTATGCTATTGGCCTCTAAGCGCTTTCACAAATGGTCGCTGATCACTGTGGCCCAACCATACCATAAACCATTTAGCATCATTTCAAGGGATGCAGCAGATCGGGATCAGCGCTTTCCCTTATCAGCAAACATACATCGGGATAACCATCGCAGCCGGGACCAGCTTCCCAAATATCGCATGGGTAAATCGAGACAACCAAGCGGTTAATTTCTTGTCCAGGGAAATTACAAGACAGCTGAATCTCACAGGGCTCGAACGCATGCCTATACGCATGGATGAGCATACACTGGAGTCGAGCGCTTACCTGATTGAGCTATCTTGTCCGCAAATCACCTTTTGTTTTCATTTTAAGTTATTTCTGTAACCAAATAATAGGTGGGAATCTATTGAGCGTCTAAAATATATTAAATCGCTATATATCATAGAAAATATGGATGACTTGAAATCTCTCGTTGCACCTTTAATATAAGACTAAGTACATATTAAAGTAAAGAGTTCCCCTGGAAATTTTTCAACTAAACAAAAGGGCCACTTACTTCATGTTCCCAAGTCCTGTCATACTATAAAATTTACAGTAGCTTTACAATATTTGGAACAAGCATGTCAAATACTTAAACTTATTAATCATATATTTAGAAAATTAATAAATTGATAAAATAATTATCCTACTTGAATAAAGATTTCCGAGCATGATAAAGTCTGCTTGCTGATAACGTGCATTTTTTTAACTCCACCTTGTTTGGGCCAAATTAATGCAAAGGGGATATTTTCATTCACATTTGGTCCTGTTCAAAATTTGGAAGAAATTGCAGGGACAACTTGAGATTGTTTGAACCCTCTGGTAGGAAGACTTGGGAATTTAGCCCCTCTGCACCGGTTGCCTCAGTACTCCTGCTCACAAAGAAAATATTGGGCTTCCCAATATTTGATCTGGACTTGGGCAGACTGATGGTTTCTCCCACCACCTGACCACTAAACTTCCACCTTCCTACCAGCCCTAAGCCAAGAAAATCATGTGATATTTTTTTTATGTTTTTAGATTTTGAGGGTTATTTTAAAATTGTCAGAATAAAAAGGTGGGGGTTTGGACTTCAAAATGACCCAAAAAGGCCCAAAATGCAATTTATAATTTTTTTTTTTAAATGTTTTGAGGATTTGGAGGGATTTTATTTAAAATAGTCAAAATTAAAAGGGGGGGTTACCAAAAAGGCCCAAAATGCAATATGTGTTGGAGTGGTATAGCGATGCAACGAAGCTCTACGAAACTATGCAGTCAAAAAGCAATTACACATGCTATCCGTGCAACATATTAAGGTATGTTGCACATCCAAAACTAATCAATAAGGCAGACAGACAAGGCAAACCCAGCCATTATCCCAGACAGGCATCAGGTCAGCAAACTTTTGCTGCCACTTTCACGGAACCGACTACTGTGTTTTTTTACTTAGCATATAACCAGCCTATATTGTTCTTTATCCCTTTCCTGTAAATATGGTCTAGGTCAAGTTTGGGCAAGTCTTTCAACTATTCTATTATTTATGCTGGTATAGAAACCATATGGCCAATTCCATCTTAAATCCATGTTCCAGGGTCACCGAGCAGCTATGCATTATTACGGTCCTATTTGGAATAGGTTAAAACTTGTGCATCAATTTACACTCAATGTGGTACCTCATTATCAGAAATAAATGAATGGATTAGTGTGGACTCGAACCCGCAACATACAGATTACAAGCCAGTTCACACAAGTGTGCCACATAATCCAAGCCAGCAGAAGTCTTTTACAAGGACCCAATTTTAGCTGAATTGATTAATTTTTCCCTTGATTTAATACCTTGACCTCCATATACCATTTTAACGTTCAAGCATATTTTGATCCCTTTTGAAGTACAAAACATGATTTTGTAGCCCATAGAATAATCTGTAAAAGTAGTATGTGACCCAGCGCGAGTAAATGAGGCTCTTTGAGTGAAATAAATTGGATTTTATATCATCATATGTATGTTTCAAGGATAAACTGAGACCTTGATCAACCTCAAGGGTTGTTGTTATGAAGTTATGGTAGGTCAAGGTCATGTTCATACGGATATAATGAAACATACAAATAGAGTTATCGGCGTTAAAGTTGAAGAACACCTATATTTTACACATGATTAAATGACATAACGTGCACTCAGAACACATTTATCTTCAATCTGTGACAAAAACATACAGATATGAAAGAGGATATTTTTCAACAGAAAAAGAAAAAAAATTCATTTTTTCAACCCGTCGGACTATTTTGGCCTATATAACCCAAATTCATATTTCCGCAAAAGAGCCTCATGTACTCATTGCTGCGGTCACATATTGGTTGACCAAAAATTGGTACTTGTTTGTCCAATAACCTCCAAAACAAGTACCTTGCCCTAAGATTTCAGAGGGGTGGGAGCCTCCCATTTTGGAGATGACACATATGTAAGGCTGTAAAAGACCCCCATTTTCACTATCTTGTATTCAAAGCCCCCATAGACTTTTGGAAATTTCACCCCAAGAATCGACCATTTTTGTTTAAAATTTTATGACCAATTTTGCATAAAAAATCTCATCCAAAGACTCTATATTTTTGGAAAAATTTGCCACCCATAAAAAACTTTTTGGGGCAATTTCTCTGTCGCTCCCCAAAGACACTATTTTGGGTCTTCATGTCCTGACTGTCCATCATCCATTTCATATCCAAGTGACTCCCCTCCGGGGGGGGGGGGGGGGGGGGTAAGCATTGATCCCCCCATAATATTTCTTTGAATTTTGATCAAGTTCATCACATTTTAATTTTCTATTATCTATGCATGCCAAGATTCGCTCATGCCGATTTGTATGTTTAGTATACTTATTGTTTCATCAACCTAAATTAATGCAATTTTAGAAAATATCAGTCTGTGAAGGATGTTCAGGTTAACAAACTTTACACATAATTCATTTTCAATGGTAAACTAATAATAAAATCCATGGTGATTAAAAACAGCTGACGGCCATTTGGTGATTCTGACACCTAATATTATTGATATTCAAATTAATCAAAATGACTGCATCACCATCACCTTATTGTGATGGGAAATCTGTTTTGTGATAATGTCAAGATGTTAACAGGGCATTTCACATGACCACAACCTCGCCATCACCCCCCGACGTACTAACAAAAGCTAGATGTTTATATCATCTGAACCGTTAGCCTTAATACCACGTCTACCTAATCTTCCGTGCAAATTCGGTCGTATCTGTAAGAAAAATTCACATTTTTGTATTTCCTGTCCGTAAACGACCGTGGAACAAGCAATTACTCATAACAGCAAACCGCAAGATGGGGATCAATTCAAATTTTGTGAATAAGCTTTTCGCAAAGATATCTAGTGAAATGCACAAAATGCACCTTTAATATAATCCTGGAGGGGGATCAAGTTTGGTTGGGGTATAAGAATATGCTCATTTTGGTTGGTATACGGAATATGCCTCATAATGTTTGGAATAGACGCTTTAATCTATACCAATTTTGCCATAAAAGGGCCTCGATTTATCTGTTGATCAGATTTTAGGCCAAATTTAACTCAAGATTCATTTTTTACTTAACATTTTGGGTCAATTTGGCAAATTTTGGTTCCAGAATGACATAATTGACCTAATTTCAGATTTTAGGACATTTTGAAAAAGTAATCCTCTCTACTACCAAAATTGGCATGAAAAGTATCAAAGACCAAAAAGCTCCAAATGCGAAAATAAGAATCCTACATTGACAGTGTTATCAACATCAATTATGGTCATTTGTGTTAATACAACCAGATTTTAACATGAACAGCAAGATAAAATGATAAGATTGATATGCTTCTTTCTCTGTCTGTCATGTTATGTCTGTCTGTCATGTTATGTCTGTCTGTCATGTTATGTCTGTCTGTCATGTTATGTCTGTCATTTTATGTCTGTCTGTCATGTTATGTCTGTCTGTCATGTATATGGTTGGTCCATCTGTTTGACCCATGTAAACCGCTCTTATTTTTAGACAGATTTAAGAAGTGGCACACAAGTTTGACAACTGGTATAAGAAGGGACATGCAAAAGCTATTACCACGCAAAAATTGGAAAAATCCTTTGTGAATCTTGCCATATAGGCCTACAAAGGTAAGATGCCCATTTTCCATAGAGAGACATGTTAAAACTAGATTTTTAAGGAAAATCATATTTGCCCGCAATGAAATTTCATAAATTTACACAGGATCAAGTCAGTTGGTAGAAATTAATCCAAATTATTCTTCAAAGTGTGTCGCTGTTGCTTTTTTTATTTTATTCTGGTTTTGTTATAATAAATGAGACTTTCAAACAGCTGTGTGTTATGTCTGTCTGTCATGTTATGTCTGTCATGTTTTTGTCTGTCTGTCATGTTATGTCTGTCTGTCATGTTATGTCTGTCTGCCATGTTATGTCTGTCTGTCATGTTATGTCCACTTTTTCGAAGACCCGCACCCCCTGCCCCCCGTAAAAAAATCCTGCGTACGATCCTGTGTGTCTAACCGGTATGTCTCTCGCCCCTGTTTTTTCTATATCTCACCTACTTTCATTGATCTTGAATTTTGCCAGCAAAATACAGAGACTACAGCCTGGGATTAAAAAATACTTGGACAGGAGATACGCTCATGTAAGCGCAACAAGCTGTGTGGACTAGTTCACCGGTTCAGCGCATACTTTAACCAATTACGCATCGCAAATTAAGGTATGATGTTCCCCAGGATAACGCAGTCCGTGTGTCGTTGGTTGATGTTCATTTCAAAATGTAGTGGTGTACAGGGCCGATGCACATTTTTTTACGGGGGGTGCAGGTCTTCGAAAAGTGGACTTTTTTGGAAAATGGACCTAACCCCCCCCCCCCCCAACAAAAAAATGGTCCTTTTTTGGACATTTTGAACATCTCATCACCAAAATGTGGACTTTTTCGCCATATTTTCTCTACATTTTGGACCTTTTTATCAAAAAAAAAAATCGGTAAAAAGTGGACCTTTTCCCCTTTTCGTGGAATTTCGGGGGTGCGACCGCACCCCCCTGCATACGGGCTTGGTTGTGTACATTTTAGCTACTATACTTCCCTAACCCAATGTTGCCCAAGCAATTTCACCATGCTCAAATGTAATATAAACTTCCCAATCTGCAAATCATAAATACATTGTACACCCGATATACAGGGTCTTTCCAGTTCAGTGCATTTTTGTACAAATAGTTAAGATGAAAAAAATCCTAATTCAGTTCATGCCTATCATAACGGATACAATAAATAACTAATAATACTCAGGTGGAGATATACACAAAAGGTATCTTTACAGTAAAATTAAACAAAAAATAGTGTCAACAAACTTTTTTTGCTGGTTTCAAAACCTGGATTTATCCATATGACATAAAAACGATTGGCATCCACGATTATTACTCTGTCTTGTTTTTAAAGAATTTGTCATTTTATTGATGCATTTAACTTGAAGGTACATGTGGGGTAAACAATAAGGGACAATTTTTTTTTTTTGTCAAACTTAAGTCATCTGAATCCTAATTTGGTGACCTATGACAAGAAAATTAATCATGGCAATTATATTTCTGAGGTGCCTCAAAATTCTCTCGAGGTTCTTTTTATATAATCAAAAACTTCTTTATGGTTTAACTAAAAATGAAAACTTTCTGAGTTCAGGGTTATGAATGTTTACCCGCAGAATGGTCTAGTAATTATTTCCTTTAAAGGTTACTTAGATTCCTAGCACTTTTATATTTGTTTATGGTTCATTAGATATCCTGGAGAAATAGCTATTTCCAAAATTTCACTTTATTCTGATTGTGCATTTTAATGTTATCAGCAAATGTTTCTTATTAAAAGTTGGACATAAAAAAAATTGTTTGGCGTAACCTGACCGACCCTCAAAAAACCTGCTGACTTTTTTTTTTCAATTTATCAACAAAAAAAAAGAATACCTTCCGACCGACCCAATATTTTTTCCACCAGTGCTGTTTTTTTCTCTCTTATAACTTGAGGACTTGAGGAACAAAGCATGAATTTAAAACTTGAATGTTTTTTGATTGGAAAAAAGAAGACTCTCATAGTGTCTTCTTTAAAAAAAAAAACACAACCGACCGACCCGATTTTTTTCTTACGTTACACCAAACAATTTTTTTATGCCTTACTTATGCACCCTCCTTTCTACAGGAAACATTGCCTTACTTAGGTCAAGGGTTCAGATAATATAAAGTCAGGTGGGGATTGTGAGGCTATGGGTCCCAAAATGCTCCTTTAATCACTTTGGTACAAATGACCAAAGTTGTATTAAAGGGGGATGGCCCGCATTTAAGCATATTAAGTTTTCATCTGAATAGGTTGGCCTTCACCCCAAAACCCCATCTGTGAAGTTTCGCACTGATATTTCAACCCGTTTTTAAGTGAGAGCTAAAAACATGATTTTTGTAATCCCCATAGAGTACCGTGTAAAATTAATATCGGTCGACCAAAATAGGGCATATTTTCGCTCATAACATCCAAACCAAACATCCTCTAGCCCTAAGATTTCACAGGGTAAATGAGAAAAATACTAGCTTTCTTCTGATACCAAAATTTAGACCACTTCCAGTAAAATCTGGGATCCCTGGGGGCGAGGCTATAGCAATCGGGCCATGGACCTTTAAATTAAGTCATAAGAACATGAAATTCCTCTTTCTTAGAATTACATGGAATTTGTTATTTTCAGCACAATTTTTTCTTATTGGGTAATTTTAATCATGCTCGCCTCAATTGCAGAGAGAATTTCTTGTTATTGGGATGAGTACGATTATGGATTTACCTCAAAAAGCTCTTTTTGTACAACAGACCCGGGAGCAATCCCCTTCTAGAATTGCGCACTTTTAAGTATAATTAATTTTCTACTTTGGAGTGCAATGTGACTGGAAGTATCCATCACTTCTGAACTACTCTCAGGGAGAATTAATTTTATACACAGTGTGTACACCATACTATTAATTATATTAATAAGGAGGTTTGACCCGGGGGGGGGGGGGGAAGTGTGATTTGAAATGCAAGCAGATGATATTTGTCACACAAAGTTATGGGGATACACTATGCTAGGGTGTGTGTGTGTGTGAGGGTGTGTGTGTTGTGTGTTTGTGTTTGTGTGAATATATGTGCTGAAGAAATGTTCACAGAAAAAAATGAAAAAGTAACAAAATTAGATAAAATTTTACAGAAAATCCCACATTTTGTACTTTATTGTGATGAGGTTACTCAAAGAGTTTTTAAAAAACATCTTTTAGGGGTTGTAGTTTCACTTTTGTGAAAAATTTGCACAAAAAGGTTGATGCTTTCGATCTCCTGCACCTACCCAAAATAAATCCTGCATACAGGCCTGCACATGTTAAGCCAAAATAGTAGTTTAATACTACATGGTACATTTTTTTACAATTGATGTCAAGAATTTCATACAGCAATGCACAAAATCACATGAATGTTCATGCTTTTATAAAATACAAGAAAAAAAATACTTTCACAAATTGTACATACAAAATTTAGGGACACGACATACAGTGTATGTTGTTTCCCCTCAAACAAAGGATAGAAACAAAATTGCATTTTGCTGAGGAGCAAACTTAATTTCATAGAGAGCAGAGCAGAGGCCGGTTTCTGTGCCATTTCTTAAGTTGTTCTTTATTTGGAATGTCAAAAGTTCCCTCCAAATTTCAAAATTTCCCAGGAAGGAGCTTCCCAGATTCCACATTTTTTTCTGCGCATGCCCCTCAATTACAGACATAGGGAAATTCCCCACCAATGAATGCCCAATGCCTTGCGTGTTTTGGCTCTCTACAAACTCCACAGCATCCACGTTACAGACATATGGGCCGCAAGCCCCACACAAAGCTGGACAAACAAATAATTTGCCTGAACTATATACCAAGCAAACATTCACAATATAATGACATACTCTTACAGGTACTTACCTCAAATAAAATCATGTATTTGCTCAAACTTGTAAAATTTGAAGTTCAAGCCTTATATGCCCATAGAGTATAATTCTTAAACAAATATTCCTCTTGTACCAGCATCAAAATTTGAAGAAGTTTTCAGACTGCACCATGTGCTTGCGTGCGTAGCGTGCTTTTACCTGCCAGTGTGGTACTAGCAGGTAAAAAAAAATGCTTGTTCATCTAGTAGTACTGGAACAATAGCGGGACAATAGGCAGGTTACAGATGCTTTCACAGACGTCAGCAGCAGAAATGGATGATTGCACAAAACACCCGCCTAAACTCCAGGGTTATCAAACTTTTTAACCTTGCAGAACACTTTCTGTTTTGGTGGCTTCAAATGACTACATGGAGGGGTGTTGCTATACTTGAAAAGCAGTTAAGGGTATAATGAAACTAAGTGTGATGTGTTTCTAGACAACCATTCCTGAGTTGCAACACTGGAATTACTGACAACCCAATTTTACCTGACTACTGCACAAAAAGTATACCAAGAATTTGGGTCATCAAACTTTAAAACTTGATATAAACCTTTGGTTTAAGGGGGTTGTCATGGTGGTTTTGAGTTCATTTTGGATGACTGCACACAAGTAAACACCTAGACCTTGATCATCAAACTTGTTTAAGCTGATTGTAATTTTAAGGTCTTTGCAGTGTGGTTATACGATATTCACCATAAGATAGAACATAACCTTGATACAATACATTGAGATAACACTAGGGACGGCCAAGGTCATGGGGTAAATATACATAGTAGCTCAAATAGTGGTTTTCGGCACACCTTTTGAGCCTCTCCTCTGACAAAATGTGTAAG
Organism: Ophioderma brevispina; assembly: GCA_023653785.1. Classification (NCBI taxonomy): domain Eukaryota; kingdom Metazoa; phylum Echinodermata; class Ophiuroidea; order Amphilepidida; family Ophiodermatidae; genus Ophioderma; species Ophioderma brevispina. Next base: position 28,234 of record JAMKCH010008205.1, read on the forward strand.
ATATAAGTGACAACTGGGGTCAGTTCCACTTACATTGAAATAGGGTTAGTTTTGAGTAAATCTTGGATGACTGCACAAAGGATATTGCCTATACCTTGGGTCATCAAACTTTTTAGCTTGATAGTAAAGATTGGTTTAAGGGATTGCCTTGTGTGGTTTTGAGGCCTCTTGGATGATTACACAAAATATAATGCCCTAAACTTTTGGGTCAATCAACTTTTTTTAACTTACGAGTAAACCTTTGGTTTAAGGGGTTGCAACAGGTTGTTTGACTGAATATTTGAATGCCTATTTTGATTGTTAAATTTTGGTTTAAGGGGTTGTGGTAAGTTGGTTTTGAGTACATACTTGGATGACTGCACAAGGAATACCCTGGGTCATCAAACTTTTTAGCTTGATAGTAAAGTTTGGTTTAAGGGGTTGCCTTGTGATGATTTGAGTGTGTGTAGGATTTTGGTGTAATCTTGGATGATTGCAAGCAAAAATATATCCTAGACTATGGTCAATCACTTTTTCAAATAAAGGGGGATGACCCAATTTTAATTACTAAAGTTTTATCTAGAGAGATGGCCTTCATCCCCAAATCCCATCGTAAGTTTCGTAAACTGATAACATCGTACCAAACACCCTTTAGCCTAAGATTCACAGGGTATATTGGAAAAATATAAGCTTTCTCATATTTTGACCACTTCCGGTAAAACTGGGTTCTGGGGACAAGGCGATCAGTTGATTGAACCATGGCCCTTTATAGTAACAATTTGGGTTTAAAGGGGTTGCAGCAGGGTTTGTTTTGATTGAATCTTGATTGTCCTATTTTGATTGTAAATTTTGGTTGTGGTTGAGGTTCCGGTTTATAAGAACCTCTTTGATGACTGCTCTAAGGATTTAGAACCTTGGGTCATCAAACTTTTTAGCTTGAAGTAAGTTTGGTTTTCGGGTTGCCTTGAATTGTGTTGTTTTGAAGCATCTTGGATGATGCACCAAAACAGACTAACTTTGGGTCATTAAACTTTTTAACTACAATACTAGTAGTAACATTTGGTTTTAAGGGTTTGCACTTGCGACAGGTAGGTTTTGAAGTGATCATTTTTAAACTTATTTTAAGGAAACTAGAACAGCGCTGATTATAAAACACATTCCTACGTGAGACGGACTCATGCTCCTAATCTATTTTCTCTGTCCGATCCTCGCGACTTTAATTTTTAAGATTTTTTTAACATGGATATTTTTAGGAAGTTATCAATTAACTCATTTTTTGTCAAGAACTAATTTTTTCACACATGCGATGAGCAAAATATAATTATTATGATGATCAGGTCTGTGTGTTTTAAGGTTAGTGAAGAAGACCCCGTGGGTGCCTCCTTGTATTTAGCATTTCCCCAATATTCTTGCAAATATCACCATTCTTGATAGGCCCCACAGTTCCAACATTTCATGTTTCTCACTGACTCATACAGAAGAATCATGCTTTGAAACAGCTCTCACAAATCTCTTCAGAATTACCACCAATCTTACATCAATCATTAACCAGACATGTGAGCCTTCTATAACAACCCAGCCCGTAGCTGGGCCTCTGGCTTTAAGACATGATTCTTACATCTCTTCTGTGCCGGCCCTTGCAATACCTTTTGCACTCCTCTTACTCCTGATAACTCAATAATATTCAATCTCATCTTGCAATTTTCCTCCTTGCTATCTCATTTAGCATTTACTTTATCTAACTGTTTTAGTGTGACACGGCATACGACAGGGTCAATTTCTTTCAGCGCAAAGAATTCTTCAGTTCCTAATAATCCTATTATTTTTTCCCGATACAGAGCATTAAGGTATTGATTAGATCCTATTAAAATCAGTGATCTGGTATTTCCGATTTTTTTTTTGATGTACACATGAATTTATTTATTTATTTATTTAACATACTCGTCTTTTGTACTTATGCTAGATGTCCAACACCAATCAATTCATGCACATCATTTTTCAGTATCGCTGACTTTTATAACATTCCTTTAATCAGATCAGTGGAGCATCATTGGCGTGCAGGTGGGAGCAGAGGGGGAAGAGTGCCCCCTCTTGACTTGTTTTGAGGGAATCGGAATAACATGGATGTATGTTAAATCATCTTTTTTCGGAGTCTTTTGCCTTGACCAGAAAATTTTTGCTTGTGATTGGGACCTTTGTTGCAACCGTCTGGGAAATTGCCCCCTCAAACCACCGGCTGGCTACGACCTGGGTAGCAAGCATGCTAAAAACTAGGGGGAGCAAAATTTTGGGCAACAGTCACTATCAATTGGGCACCAGTTCGTTTTTTTTTTAAATATTTTTTATTACCATGATAACAAATTTTGTTTGGTAATTGTTGAGTGAATCCGTGTTTTCAGGTTCCAGGCCTAACTACCCTGGGCTACTGAGAGACAGATTAATTGTCCCTGACAGCCATTGTAAGAATTACTGTAGAATGCTTTATGCCCTTTCTGGCACATTGAAAAAATAAACTATTATGTCTGGAACTCACTAAACTGTATTGGTCTTTATTTGCCTAATTATCAGTTACGTTTCACATTAAAAAAATAAAAGTTTTTGTTTTCCTTCAGATGTCCCATACCTAAAATCAAACCCCTTTTTTTTTAAATTTTTAATTTATTTATATAAATATAGCAGGGGTGTCCAACCTTTTTATGCAGGGGCCGCTTGGTTAAATCCAACTAATTGTGGCTGCACGCAAGTATGGGGGGGCCTCAGTTTTTGGTTTTATGACGTTGGCCTACGAGGATTGGAAGTAGACCCATATCTATACCAATTTCTGCTGAAAGGGGACCCATAGCTAAGGCCTACACCGAAGATGGAGATTTTGGAGCACATTAACATAAATTTTCCTCTTTTTTTCGAAAATGTGTGACCTTTTTATAAGCAATTTTGAAAAATTTTGACTTCAGGTTTGCATGAAATTGGACTAATTTTCCACCAATGTTTAGAAAAGTTTGGCTTTCATTTCAGAGTGAGGAAATATTGTAACTAATTCAATGACACTTCTTTTTTAAAAATCTTTATAATCAAATATCTAGCATTTTATATTTCTGGGAATTACCTTGCAGGCCGCATGAGCAAGCTCTTAGCGGGCCGCAATGGCCTGCGGGCCGCAGTTGGACACCCCTGAAATATAGAATTGAAAAAGCTTGCGGTCACTATGGTCAGTCAATCTAGTCAGAGATGTATAGCTTGTAATTTTGTGAACACAAAACCATCAAAGATTCTTCACCCTTTCAACCCTGGTATCTTCTGTATCGGTAGTAACCCACAAGCATAATTTTTGAGATGGCTTCTTAAATGACTGCAAGTCATTTAAGAAGCCATCTCAAAAGGCACTGACCAAAGACTATGCTTGTTTAAACTCATTTTGATGCATTTTTTTCAGGCACAGAAGAACCATTTCAATTGCAGCCCACTGGCCAAAACTGGGCTAAATTTGTATGTTTCATGGGCACTTCCCCCATTCAACATCTTACAGACATGGAACCTACTGGCAGATACATCGAGACCAAACCAATTCACTTCACCCTATGACCGAACTACTCCACCTGGTGCAATCTTCACGTAAGTGACTGGGTCCCTTGAACCGATTCGCACAGGAGTTGGTTGTTTCAACACAATATGCACCGATGGGGCTGCTACCATCTCCAGCCTGCCAATGTGGTTTCCATCACAGACTGCAGATCACATTCTCAATGAGTGCCCTACCTTTCGCCACGATGGATATAAACTTCACAAACCCCATCCAATCAACAGTGATCTGGCTCCACCAAATTCAACACATTTAGCTGCTGCCTCATACGCAAGAAGATGGGCACTTCTGACAAATGGCAGCTATTGCGCTTATGACCTTCTTCCACTCACCGACAAAGTGTCATTGGTAAAACAGTTGCATTTTGCATAGAGAGAATGTTGTAAAAGTGTTAACTTTTGCATGATTAATTTATTCTCAATTTACTTTAATGGACATTTTTCCCTGATCTTAACATCGCTCTAAGTTCTACTTTTAGACCGGGGTCACACTAGGCTTTTTTTGTAGTTTTACTACAATAGTCTACGTAGTACTACTACAATAAAGGCTGCATGTGACCGCAACTTAAGACGACGTGTCGTTGTTGTACCATAGTACTGTCGTAATAACTTAAAGATTATAATGTCCGCCATTGTCCCGCTTTCTACAATGGTACTGTCGTAATTTTAACTGGGCAAAATCGCTGTGTAACCACATTTCGTAGTTGTACTACCATGCGCAACGGCCGAATGATTGACATTTGTAAACCACGACCTATGTAATTTCCAATGTGCTCGTGTGTCCAGAAATGTCTACGACACGATTACAATAATCTCACCATGTGACCGGGACCGTCGTATAATTATTACAGTAGTACCACAATAAGAATATTACGACACAAAAACGAAATATTGCTCGTGTGACCGCGGTCTTATATTACATTAGCTTGGACATAAGGATTGATTTTAGATCACCTAATATTTCATTGAAATGGTTTTACTTTTGTCCCTACTGCTTTTTTTAATAGAAAAATGGTTGACTAAATATGGAAATTGGATATAAAAATGCAGTTATTTTTTCAACAACCAAGCATGCCACCAACAGAACTGTTTCATTTTTATCTAAATTATCCTTTTTTTAATATCTGAAACATCTGTTATTAAAAGTAAAAAGCAAAGTTTTTTTCTTTTTTTGAAAATATTGTTATTTGAATCACATATTGGTGCAGAAAGGTAAATACTCTCCATCCTTTACATGAAAAATTACTTTTGCAGCTAACATAACAATAGACCATTTGCACGATCCCTATAATGCCTCTTTCTTTTGTGCCCATTTCCATCCGGTGAACTTGTCTTGGAGTTATGTTTACAAAATTTCTGTACCTTTTTCACATGAAGTTAATCATACAGAATGTAGAATACTATCATAGGACAAAAACAGCTAAGAACTGATGTTGAAATTCACGACGACAAAAGGTGGCATTTTTCGATCGTAACCGTGCCCTAATTGTCACCTGCCGGACAAATACATTCCCAGATGGAAATAGTTCTGATATTATTAGTATTTATTCCTCTTCTTGATGTCATATCCCTGGCACCAATATGTAACAAGTTTTTTTTCTAAGATTTTCTCGGGTCATTGTAGACTCTTCCAATTCAACCTCTGGTATCTAGGTGATGTACCATTCTCATGCTTTCTAACAATTTCTCTTGTTTATATTGGGTTATATCTTGGTGTTTTCATGTGTTTTAAAGCACTATCAGTGCTTTGCATGTTTGTGCAAGTTCAGGTTATTCCTAACATACCCTGGAAATGCTGACTAAACGCAAGCCTAATAAGGACCATCAGAAATTTTTATTCATTACTGACAGTAAGACCGGACACTACTACAACACGTAATTGAATGGAATTTCCGGTATCTTGAACCGGGCCGGTGGTTTCCTTCCTGTTCGTAAATTCTTCAGTTTCAAAAGTAACTTCTGAGAATTCTAACAGACTTATCCTTCACTTTTAAGCTATTCTTGCAAAATTAATTGATTTTGACTCTTGAAAATCACTGATAGTGTCTTGAAAATTGTTGTTGGTTTTTGGGTAATAGTAATGGTATTTTTTGAATTTTCCTGAATAAAATCAAAAAATCAAATCCGCCCATTTTAAAAATAATAGACAATCTCAAGGAATTATGAATTCACGTTAAACGTTAAAATCAATCAATTTTTGTTTCATTGAATAAAACAGGTGAATGGAAAAGCCCAGGAAATTGCTGAAAAAGAAACCCATTCAATATGCAAGGAATGCCCTCCTTCCCACCTCGATAGATTATAAGCAAGATGGAGCATGCCAAAATAAAGAGGAACCTGATTAAATTGAAATTCAAATGTTTGATTACTCTATTTTTGTAATCCATATTTTAAACATTTATTGCCAATTTCTGGCACTGAACTATCACTGCAGTATATGGAATGGAGGGGGACAAGGGCACATCATCTATGTACATGATGTACAATGTCGAGAATTCGCCTATTCATCTAATTCTTGTTGACAAGGTGTTGTTGAATGGTTGCAACACAAATAAACCAAATGTAAATAGATTGGTCTTACTTTGGGGTGGTCAAAATTGTGTATTCCTTCACACACACAATGCAGCGATGGCGTACGTGTGTACGTACACATACATCACCAAATTAATAGATAATACAAAGTACTTTTACAAATCCTCATTGGATTCTCAGTTGAGAAGAAAGGATATCAATTTCAGAACCAAATTCCACGGAACATAAACAAATTCTCTGTGACAACACTTTTTTTGTTTTTGATTACATGTGTCAAAATTAATTATTGAAAAAAAATGTCACGGATGACATCGTACTATTTTTAACTCTTATTTAATAATAATAATAATAATAATTTGTATTTTTACGCGCGACATATCCACGTAAACGTGATCAAGGCGCTGAGCGCTGGCCATGAAAGGCGCTCAGCACATCAGAGAAAAACCATAATACCAGAACAATTTAAATGCCAATAAGCCTCGATTTAAAATCAATACAGATATAAAATATGAACATAATTTTTTTGATAAGCCTTAAAAACTCTATATCATGAGGTTGCAGCTTCAGAACTGTAAAAATAACTGTCCTGTGGCAGGGCCGACGCAGGATTTATTTTGGGGTGCGACTGCAAAAAATGGACCCCCCCCTTTTCCCTTTTTTTGTTTTTTCGAAAAAGTGGACCTTTTTTTTTTTTTTTAAGTGGACCTAACCCCTCGGGGTAGAGAAGAACCAAACGTCCTTTTTGGGACTTTTTGAACATTTATCACCAAAAAGTGGACTTTTTCAAAATTTCTCTAAATTGATTTTGGACTTTTTAATCAAAAAAATCAGCACACAAAAGTGGACCGTTCCAAACCCTGCATACAGGCCTGTCCTGGGTTTGAATCGTTAAAAAAACCGTAATGTATTTTCCTTTAAAAAGTTGCATTGCATTGTGGGAATTGACAAATACATACTTGTACACTTTCTTTGATTCATAGTGAATTGACAAAGGACGTAATAATAAATGTAAATCATTTTAACATGTATCACATTGATACAAATCAGAATGTCAATCAATATGAATTTTAGCTACCAACACAATAAAATATTTGAGGTTTTAGTTTGAATTAACCAATTAACTCAAATGGAATTGACCAAGGAAATTTTAATATATAAAGTTTCATCTTGATTGAATGACATTGATGCCAAAACCCATCTGTAGAGTTTTGCACCAATCTTGCAATCCGTTTTGAGTGAGGAGCTGACATGTGATTTTGTTAAGTCCATAGAGTACAGTGTAAAAAATTAATATTGGTCGAACAAAATGAACACATTTTTGCTCATCACAGTCTTAAACCCAATATGTTTTGCACTAAGATTAACCTGTGGGGTAAATGAGAAAAATAGTAGCTTTCTTAAGATACCAAATTTATAAACCAAAACCTAATATTTTGTCCTAAATTCACTTCAATATATTGCTACCTTAGGACACCATTTATATCAACAAATGACACTGCTTGAGTTTTCACCAGTGGCATAATGACTGGGGGGGGGGAGCAGGGGGGGAAAGTCGCCTCGGCTCAACAAAAGCGGGACGATATGGACCAAAATAGGTCTTTTTATCCCTCTCCCTAGGGGAAGTTTGATCAATTGCAGGCCTTAATTTGGGCAAATTAAGTCAATTCTTAATTGGTCAAATTACGGACGAATGCATGATTTTCTACCGCTGCGGAAACATGGCACTGCTTCTCACTAAATCCATTAACCTCAAGTGTTTTTGATAGATCCATGTAAATTGAAAAAAATACACGTTCGCGGTTCTTGAACGCTAAATCACCCTGGCGGGAGCGGTTACAAATTTTTAAATAATCAGCTGCAAATACCCCTTAACCCAAAAAATCCCTTAAAACCCCAAAACAACCCACCTTAAACCTGGGCACCCCCCTAAACTCGTCAACCCACACCTTAAACCACAACAACAACCAAAAAAGAAAAATTAAAAAAACCCCTTAAACCCGGACAAACACCTTAAAACCCCAACAATCCCTTAAAACCCCAACAACCCCCCTTAACACAAAGCCCCTTATGTCCAGACAACCCCCCTTTAAACCCGGACCAACCCACCTTAAACCCCAACAACCCACCTTAAACCCAACAATTCCCCCCTTAAGTCCAGACAACCCCCCTTAAAACCGGACAGACCCCCTTTAAACCCAGACAAACCCACCTTAAACCCCAACAATTCCCCCTTAAACCCCAACAAACCCCTTAAAGCTGGAAAAACCCCCTTAAACCCGGACAACCCCCTTTAAACCCGGACAACCCACCTTAAACCCCAACAATCCCCCTTAAGTCCAGAAAAACCCCCTTAACCCGACAACCCCCCTTTACTTTAAACACAGACAACCCACCTTAAAAACCCAACAATCCCCCATAACAAACAACCCCTAAAAGCTGGACAACCCCCCTTAAACCCGACAAAACCCCTTAACCCGGCAACCCACCTTAAACCTAATCAGCGCGAGAGTACATGATTCCCCACCCCTCCATCAAGTTTCATCAACAGCGGACTTATGTATCTTCAGATAGTTTGGTTCACAAGTTTTTTGGGGAAAATACCCCAAAATTTAGCCATAAATATGCAAATTAGCTATTTAATAGCATATCATGCGCCACACAACCTAATCAGCGCGAGGGGAGTCCCGACGAGTACATCCCATTCCCCACCCCTCCACCAAGTTTCATCCAAATCAGACTTATGGATCTTCAGATATAGTTTGTTCACAAGGTTTTGGGTTAAAAATCCCCAAATTAAACTCATTAATTATGCAAATTAGGTACCTATTAGAGCAGATGCCACGACCCATAATCTATCAGAGAAGGGCATTGGCAGTCCGATCCACCCCACCAAGGTACTCCCATAACCATTATGGTCTCATGTTATCCATTCACAAGATTTGTATTGGGAAGCCGCCGAAGCCTTGACTGATAGCATAAACCCCCTTCGGCTTTTCAAGGCCAGGAGGGGGATACGAGTATACAGAACATATAAACTAGTGCACTGTGATTTTGATTTGCAAAAGACTTTAAAAGCCCCAAAAATTTCACATACTACTTCAGTACAAGGGAATGGCTTCTTGACTCCGCAAGGTCTTACAAACCAGCCCATATTGGGCCGCGCCTCAACGTACATCTTGCAAAGAAAAGTAACCTGGCCTCTCATATCACATACTCTACACGTCGTATGTTTTCTCAGTAACCAGAAAAATAGAGATTGGCTGCAACTGATAGGGCCTCGCCAAGCTTTTTGCATTGTGTCAATTGTGGTGTAATTCATCTCTTGTGCTGTAAAAGTGTTAATTTTTGTGCATGTAATTTTCGCACTGCTGCCATTTTTAGCATTTTATGTTTTTAATCGTATTTTCAGCTATCCTACATAGACGTACACACAAAAATAAAACATTTTTGAATGTTCTTAATTTCGCGCTTGCTCGAAATGTGTGAAAGCGTGAAAAGTAATGTAGCGCGGAATATTTCCATGTTGCTGTATGTTTACTTTGGAGTTTATGGAATTGTATGCTGAAATGTGATTAAAATATTGCTTCTGAATGTTATCAGTTTTATGAAATATTCCAAATATGATAGTGTTTCAAGTTTGGGCAAAAACCATTTCTTTTAAAGCCATGAGAGATTTTTTTAAAGGGGGGATGGCCCGAATTAATTAGATACATTGTAATCTTGATTGAATGACCTTGACCCAAATACCCATTAGGCTTCATGCTGAACTCAATCTGTTTTGATATAGAGATAAAAAATCATTTGTAATTTGTAAGCCCCATTGAATACTTTGTAAAGATAATTTTACTTGACCAAAAACGGGGCACTTTGCCACTCATATCATTCAACCACATATCTTTTATCCCTCAGATTTCAAAGGGGTAAATGATATGAGAAAACTTTTGTCCACTTTCCGGTAAACAGATCGGGTCACTGTGGACGAGGTATTAGCGTTTGAGCCATAGACCTTAAAGCCATGATAGAATTATAAGGTGATTAAAATTTCAGGTAGAATTTCACCGAACACATTTAATCAATGCAAAATTAATATTTATGATGCAATGGCTGAAGATAAGGCATAATTATGTTATACTCTTTGCACCTGACTCTTTATCATGTGCTTTGTTCTGTTAACCCTAATTACAGCAGTCCGTGTAAGTATTTCCTACGGTGTAGTCCGTGTCACAGACAGCGAAGCTATCTAAATAGGTACTGTGCGAGAGATTAACATTATCAGTCCGTCATAGAGGAATGTGTGAAATGCAAATAAATCTAAATATTCCGGAAAAACGAAGGGGTTCGAGTATGTTTTGTATTCATCAGAAGGTCCGTTACTAGGCTTTGTTTTGAAATAGTATCGTAATTGGGGTCTGAACCTATAGAACGCGAGAAAATTGACCGTTTTTGTCGGGTACTTTGAGTGCTCACAGACCACGGAAAAGTGAAACACACAATGTTACGGGTTTTGCATCCATTTTTACCACAATGCCTTTCGATATTTTCCAAACCAATGTTTCAATTTACGCCAACTTTTTGTTTTCAATTTTAGAACCAGGATTATGTACTTACCGGACTGCCGTAAACCCTAAATTCATAAGGTCTCCAAAATCAGCCCATATGATGAAATGGGCTTCAAACTCTTGTAAAAAAATTTTGAAATTGAACAGACAGTATCAAAATTTGAACAGTTTTAATGATTTATACCAACCATCTCTATCAAAAATACCAATTTAACTTAAATGATCTTTACACATAATAAAAATGTTTTGTTAGTTTAAAAATGATATGTTACTAACATTTTAGAGAGAGCAAACCTTTTGCCCCAAAATAGCAAAAATATCAACAAAATTATGGAAAATAATCCAAATTAACTCATTTCTTTTAACTTGTTTGTAAGAGCAGTTTTTGCTTTAAAATAGCATTTATAACATTATGAAATTGGTGTACAAGAACAATTATGAATTGGTGTACTAATAGAGTCCAAACATGTCATGTAAATGTTAAAATCTATATTTTTGTAATTTTTTGGTATGCATAATTAATTATCATGAAACTAATTTGCATATTATTTAAATTAAGAATTATCTAATTCTTCATCCTGATATCACTTATTGTTTTTACCGATTAGATAATGTTACCAATGCGGTATTTAAAATATCTCCAAATCACTCAAAATACTGCCATTTTGCCTGAGTTAAGTAGGGTTAAAAGCAGGAAAGAGAGATCGGGAATAACATATCTGCAGAGTACGAGGTATGGATGGAATGGAGACGATCAGCTTCTGAGATTGGCAATGGGACGGGAGGAAAAGGAATGCATTAATTTATGGTCGCCAATGTTACTCGATATGGGGGGGGGCCACTTGAGAGAGAAATTTAGGGTTAACACAAACAGAATAAAGCACATGATACAGGAGTAGGTGGGTACGTATAATGGTATTATGCCAAATAGAATAAGAAGACATCAGGCAGGGGCAAGACAAAAAATGTGGACCATTGCATTCTCTATGCATTTAAATGTAAAATGAGTGGGGAAGGAGTGGACAAACAGTGTGAAGGAGTGAAAATGCAGTGTGAAAGTGAAGAGTGAAATTAAAGTCGCAGGAGGAGATTTTTTTGAGGCTAGACCAACCTTACCGAGAACATTTCGAAGGTTTATGGAACAAAACAAGCACGAAAGAAGAAAAACCAAAAAAACCTTGTTTTTGAATTTGCCTGCTATCCTAATCATCCTATAGGAACCCATGCTTTGAATTTGTCGTGCACGACAGAAATTAAATCATCATCTATTACATAAGACGGGTTATTCGGCTTATCACTTCGCCTGTGAATCTAAGCCATTGGTAAGCATCCCAAATACTGCAAAACACGGGTTCGCGAAAAAAAATTGAGGGCGATTTTCTCTGGAAATGTCCTCAGGTCTCTTTAAGACAAATAGTCTTGCTTGCCTGAAATGTGCAAAAACATCAAAATGTGCACAGCCTAAAGAAAATGAGCTCTTATCTTTAAAGTGTGGTCTAGTCATGATAAACCTATGCACAAGTATCTGCACAACGGCCCATATAACGTGGGGGGGGGGGAGGGGCCGATGGCCCCAAATTCCAAAAAGCCCCTCAAAACCCCTAAAAATGACTCAAAAAGACCACCAAAATTGATTTTGCAAGTGGGGCAAGCTATAAATAATGGGGTTTTATGCTACTTTGTCGAAAATAGGATTAAATTTCGCTACAAAGGGTCCTCTTTACCAAATTCCCCCCCCCCCCCTTTTTGTAAGCCAAACTTTGAACTTAATTGGGTCAACCAAAATTTTTGCTTATTTTGCTCATAACATCCAAAACAAAACACCTTTTAGTCTAGCGTTCTTCAAACATTCAATTGTTGATCACTTCCGGTAAAATTTGAGGTTCTACAGAAGAAAAGGCTAATAGCGATTGGTCCATAAACAATTCAAAACTTGCTCAATTTTCGCCTCTACAAGAAGTAATGCAGTTTGTTTATTCACCGATTTTTAAAAGTTTGCTTAGAAACAAAATGATCCAGCTAATCAAGTTTTAGAATAGAAATCCTAACAATAGCATGACCACAACCGGGGTCCGACAAATTATTTCCAGTTTTCAGTCCATTGTTTCTGTTGGTCAGTGACTGCTCTGCCCAGGGGTTCCAATCTAGGCAGTCAAAGATTTGTTTCAATGGTATCCAATGTACCAAAACAAGGCCGTAATTTGGCCCTCAAATGCAGATCTTAATTTGAGATGTGTTTTGCGCACTCTTAGACCCACGAGCAAATATTGTTTCAAACTGCTCTACCCATTTGCTTTCCTATTTTCATGGATTCCCTTCCCTTGATTGTCCCATACCTCAATCATTGACAACATTCTGAGGTTATTTTTCTTTTAGTAAAATGTTTATTCTTCTGCCAGGCAGAGGATTAATCATGAATTGACCAAACCCTCAATGCAGTGGTACTCAGTTCTTAAATTGTGTGTACAGCCCATCATTGTTACACTTCTCCGCTGTTACTGATACTGTCTGTTGAGTTCAAGGGTCTCATATTTCCATAATGGGCAATGGTCAGTGATATTAACATACCTACTGTCACCACTAGTGATAGTGGGATTCCTGCTGCATATTATGATAATAGTCCTAACCTAAAGGGGGGTAGCTATGTAACCGTTGTTCTATTGGTGGGGTCAGATTGACAAAATTTTGCTTGAACAAATTAAAACTGTAGAGTGACTTCTATAGCCCAATTTATATCCAAACTAATTACTTCACAATGGTTATAATATACAATTGTGGTACAGAATACATTGTTTGTAGTATAGTTAACACTGATAGCAGGAAAATTCATTAAGCAGGCTAATATTTCATGTGTGGTAAACAGGCACAACTTGTGTACAGAAATGTATGGACAGGTATTACTACCACCATAGTTGATTTGGCCTTGCACTAGATAAGAAGTTCCCTTTAAAAGGGAAGTATGGTAAACTGAAGCTTGGTGTTCCATGCAATGTGATTTATACTTCAATAATACCAGACTGTATCAGAAAAACGTAACATAAAACTGAATGTCTTTTGTTCACAATAAAGGTGATAATCTGATTGATGCCTTGCATAGTATTTATTAAAAGTAGGTACAAAAACTCAATTGGTGTTTATTTCACAAAATTTGTGCACTAAATGCAGAAGATTGTCCTTTTTAAGGACTCGTCTGTACAGGTTGACGGCATTCAAATGTGGTTAAATTCAGAACATATTGGATCCCTAAATGATCAAGTATTTACCATGTGTCAAAACTATTACACCACCACCAAAGTTGTGTCAACCCCTCTACAATTCACAGCACTGGCTACATGGCCTAATCTTCCAGACAAATTAACAATGCCTGTAGTTGTATGTGAACTTTGTATTTTGGGGGGTATGATTTTAGTTCTAGTTTAATATTTAGATCAGAATTGGCAAATACACAACAAGAAAGTGAAAATTCAGAGTGACAAGTTTTTCTGCTCTTATTCCCCACTAACAATGTGCCAAGTCTAATTAGCTTATCACCTACTTTCAAAACAATGAGGCTTTATTTAAAGGTGCATTTCGTGATTCCAGAACCTTCTGTTTACTCCGGGCATTTTACTGTCCGTTTACGGACAGAAAATACAAAATTGGGAATTTCTTACACACACGATCGAATTTGCACGTAAGATTTTTTGAGGTAAGTCGGGGGGCGAGGCGGGGATCACGAATGCCCCTTTAACTAAATGTGAACTTTTCCAGATCCCAATATCCAAATTGACGAAGCTTGCTATGAGGATAGGTTGGATGCAAGTATGCCCCAAGAACTGTGTCATCCCTTATTTGTGCATATTAATGAGTACATTGCATATGCCTCTCATTGGCGCCTTACTAAAAAAAGTTAACTCTACCAGATCCCAATATCCAAATTTGACGTACCTTGGGATGTGGGTAGTGAGTGGTGCATGCCAGTAATTAACCATGCACTGTGTTAATCTATTTGTGCATTAGCAATGAGTTCATTTGCATAACTATTTGCTCCATGCCAGGGGAGCCTATGGCAAGTTTTAACTTGCAGTATCTCAGACCTGTGTGAAGCAGACTCAAGTTCTTAAAACCCCCAATATAAGGCACCTTAATTTAATTGTGTGTCCTTGTAAAAGCTCTCAAAAATTTGAAAACCTCATGCGGAATGCGTTTTTTTTTCCGTTTTTTTTACTTTTTTTTTATTGGCATCCGTTGATGTTTTGTTGCGGTCATTCAGTTTGCAACACATGATTTCCTATTATTTAAACACTCACGCAGTGGACTTTGCTTCCTATTGTTTTGTTAATTAGGCAATATGTTGTATCTCACGAGTCTGACATGGATTTTATTGGTGGAAAAACAATGAGTAAACACAGGTGATTTTATAATGCCCGCGGGAGCTTTAAAGACACACAATTAAATTAAGATGGACTAAGCAAAAACACATTAAATTGGAGCCCTTTAGCCCAAAAATTTAGGGAAATTTCTATTGTTTTCAGTTTCACATTCCCTAATTTTGAACAAAATATCAGTTAGGGAAACCCAAACTTTCACAAACAAATTAGTTTTATAACCAAACAGTAGTTAAAGGAAATAGCAGTGATTTGCTATCTGTAAACATAAAAACAATCTAAAAATCCACATGATGTATTGGTATCTTCTGTTACTGGCATGGATGTGCTAAAACTTATAACCTGCCAAAGATGGTTGGGTTGAAATATGCATATGAAAGACACCAAAAACACGACATTTATCTAATACGTTTTCATTAACGGTGCATTTCGTGATCAGCACCTTTGTTTTATTCATGATCACTAGATGTTGATTGATGATGATTCTATTCGGTAAAACAAACATTCAATTACAATAATTGCACATACATCGTAAAATAGAAAAAACATGAATATAAAATACAATTAAGAGAATAAGTTATTTATACATAAAAGACATAAAAATTGTTTCACCGGATAGCCCATGGAAGTATAAAATAACTTATTCCAATGGGGTCCAAGAAAAGCCAATTTGGATATAGGCCCAAAATATGCACAGCATGTAAAAGAGAATAACTGTAGATCAACCAGCATCTAGAGCAATGACATTGTAATAAAATGATAATGAATATCAATAACCTACAGCCAAAAGCCTGGATTTCCAAATACATTTTAGTTTACCTTTTGAAACTACAAATTTCCTTCATTTTTTTAATCTCATCTGGAAGAGAGTTCCAGTCATGAATAGCACAGTTAAAAAATGTGGAACCAGACACATCCTTGTTCTTGGGAACTCTGACATTGTAAGTGCTACTCCGTGTGCTTAATTTGGAAAATGCTAACTTATCAAAATTTCAGGAAGGTAGGGGAGCAAATTGATCATAAAAATCTTAAAAGCATGACAAGGCGAAGAAATTTACTAGGTCTGAGACACTCGAAGCGCAATTTAGAATGTTCTTTTGAACAACATGTGATCGGGGACCTCGATTTGTAATGAAACGAACCATTTTGTTCTGGGTAGGTTTGGAGCCGTTTTGAGATTTGAGTTGAGACCAGAATCCCATGAAAGAAGAGCATAATCAAATTAACCTGAATAAGGTGCAGACATGACAGTTTGCGACAATTTTGGTTAAGGTATAAGCCGGCTTGCTGTACAGATATTCTGAGAAAAGCTTATTCTCAAAATTGGAGATGATCCCGATCTGCGGTTTTGTTGTTACGAGCAATT